>JAVFBZ010150434.1:0-19373 GCA_032466195.1 Katharina tunicata
CATTCATTCATTCGTTCGTTCGTTCGTTCGTTCGTTCGTTCGTTCGTTCGTTCGTTCGTTCGTTCGTTCGTTCGTTCATTCATTCATTTGATTATTCACCCCTTCATTCATTCTTTTGCTACGGTTATCCTTCTGTTCGTTTTTTCTTTCATTTATTAATCTTTTTCTTCATGCCTTTAGTTGCAATTATTATTCTCCAAACTAAATGTCTTGGCAGTTTTGCGCTGGCATGGCAGAACAACTTCGCGATGAAACTTGCTCCAGAAATTTGTCAAATGTTTCTGTCAACTGCCCAATTAATCCAATCAACATGGGACACTCGACTTCTCCATATCAGTATGACAAACAATGAGTTAATCTGCTGTTAAATTGCAACCCCTCCACTCAACCTAATCCATCAACTGTGTACTCCATCTTCAGACAACCTCATTCACATGTGCCTTCTTTCGGAACAATCGAAAAGTCGAAAGTCGGAATATCGCATGTGTCTAGAGTACATGTAATTGCTTTCCGATGGATGATATTTTGAGTACCAAAAAAATCGATCTTGTTAGGAAAATGAAAAATACAAGCTTTAAACATTGAAAAGTAGAAAATATAGTTTCAATGTTTTCTTGGATTTGCGAAAAAATTAATCTGTTCTTGTCGATTTTGTTCTTGGATTTTTGGGGGTTGTCAACCAAACCTATCTTGACCGAAAATAAAGCTTTGATTTGAATTTGTTGACTCGTTTAGGTATCTACTCACATAGACGAGCTTAATTTTTCCCAATGAATTTAGATTAATCAAAACATGAGCAATTGTGATTTAGCCCGCAGACTGACCTAACGTATGTATGGGATTATTTTCGGCGGCTGCGGAGATCGCATACTTTTTAAGAGGTTCCTTCCCGGTTATCAAAAGTAAACTGGCAATGCTAAGTCGTCATATTAGTGAAATACAATTAAGCTCAACCTTAACTCCAGTGCAATAAACAAATAAATAACAAAAAATGATGAAACATAGGCTAACTCAAAGCAACTGGAGATTTTCTTTAAGCGAAAAGTGGAAAAAAGTGTATTAAAATGTTGAGAAAAAGGGGGAATCAACTTAACTTCGTATTTTCGTCTGATTAAAAAGACTAAATAAACTTCATATCCAGTCTGATGACAGGAAGAAATGCCTTACTTAAATGGGTGATTGGATTGAGGTCTAATAGTGTCATATTGGCCCTCAGAAATGACTGCTTAAGGCTCTATGGTTTCCTTAAGTCCTTAATTGTAGAAGTTCGATTGGGGAGTATAAAGTGTAATTGCTACAACTTCACGAGGCGTGCAGAAGGACAATAACCCCCCGCCTTGAGGGACTCGTTGTTGTAACGACACAGTGTTTAGATTCAGTAGCATTTCAAGACAATGTACGGTATGGGAATCCGTTGACCAAATACCCACCGATGCTTTTATTAATTTGTCGTAGGCTCGTTGACAGACTCCGCGACGTCTTGACAAGAGGAAATAACTTTATCGAGAAGCAATTACGTGAACGCCCAGTATCAGAAAACATTGGCACCTCCCTTTCGATTTGTCCAAAAACATGTCGCGTATATGGTTTGTCGCGAGATATCGTTCTAATTTGATGGATTAAATGGACGGACAGATTGTCAATTTCACTGCAGATTAACTCATTGTTTGTTATATTGTGATGTATAAATCAGAGTTGATTTATTCAACAGCCATTAGAAAGTTAAATTTGTAAAAAATTTCGACGTATTTTCAACGTAGTTTGTCATTGTCATTTGTTGTTCTATATTTAATATTTTCTGGTAATTGTTTTTATGAAGCTTACAATGTGAAGTTTTCTTTGTAAATTTCCAAAATTCCCTGGATTAAACAATATTACGTAAAAGCGGATACGACTTCATTGTCATTCTACTCGTTTGACAATCGCTTGCGTTAATAATTCATGTAATTTTAACTCTTATATTGAATAGATACCTGCTCATCCTATTTGATCAACTGCATTGCCTGGGGATATGTGTTAACCAGGCTTTGATTTGAAGAGATTTCGATCACTTTACATCCAATTTGTTACCCTAATTGGTCAAATTAATTTCTGTCAATTCCAATAGCGGAAGACAGGCGTGCGAATTGTGGAAGCCTTAGGGGTAAATGTTTCTAAAACAACAGGGAGCTGTATCCATTAATTATCTGATCGCAGCAATGGTCCCCTGCAGCTATCCGATTCCCTTGTTAACGCCTAGCTGGTGTTATCGTCACACACAGCCACGTGTGACTTCAAAATTACCGCCCGAGGTAAGAAAAGTCTGTAAAACAAAGGAGAGATTTCCTATCAAGGGTTGCGGCCATGAATTGCTAGTGATTGTGATCAACTATTTACGGCTCGCTAAGAATGTAGGTATGTTCGTCAACCGTCATCGACTCCTAATTTAACCATCTTAGTTTGAAATACTTAAGCCGGAACCGGAAATACCTCTTCAGCGATGGAGGAGATACAGTAACTATGTCCAGAATCTTATATCCGGCTTTGATGAGAGATACTCGATTATATATTCGATCGTTTTCGTAACCTTTCGAGAAAAGCACATTGATGATATCAGAAACAATAACGAGTAATTGTTAAATACAAATCAATTAACACACGATGTATGTTTTTTTAATAAATAATTTACAATTAACTTTTTACAAGCTATCTTTGGAAGATCGAAACTTGGCATGTCACACTCTTGGCTCGGTGCTGCGCCTTTTCATTATATAATGAATTGAACAAGAGGCTGGATGTAGCTCTTTTGCGCTGTCCTCTGCCATCGCATATTTGTCACCAAATTATGAAACGAAGAACCATTTCAAGAATATGTTTGTTTGATTGATGAATTGGGGTTTACGCCGTACTTAAGGTTATTCCAGTGAAGGAAATCATCCGAAAAAAAGCTGGCAACACAGAAGACACTACAATATATTTACAGGACGAAACCAGGACACCACAATAAATGAGCTTCCTGATGCACCCTGCGCCCTAACTCAGAGAAAACCAGGGCACAGGAGGCTCCTGCCCAAGCACACACAACACACCAATAAATAATGAAAGACGATTCAAAACGTTTTCGTTTAGAGCATGTGTGATGTATACATTCGTGATTACCCACTCGCCAACTGCATTCATACTGAAGACAGGACACATAGCGTAACCTTATGTGTATTATTAACTGTTACTTTTGTAAGTTTTATATATATTTAAAAATAATAGCGAACTTTAACCTTCGAAACTCAAAAAAGAGTTAACTTAAACTGGCAATTTTGCCTCGGTTTGAATCACTAAGAATAGGGTATTGGCCTACTGAACCTGTTATGGTTTTTACTATTCAAGTCAGAATGAATGGGGGAATTTCATCAGTGACTTCACCAGTACAACGTATCGTTATGGAGAGATCTTTCGGCAAACATCGGAAGTGACAATCATCATATAAGTGAAATATATCCCAGTATGACCTTATTCTTCAAGCTAAGGCAATGAAAGTAAATAAATGTAAATAAAACAACAACCGAACTTATTATTTGTATGCATGCAGCAGTGCTATGGCATTTAAAATAAACAACCGCTATTAATAATACCGCGAGGGACAGTCGTTGATAACCGGCCATATGGGATTAATATTGATTAAATGACCTTGAAATGTAAATATCAGCTTTCTAACAAGACCTGGACGAAAGCTTCACATATCTAAATAATTGGTTTTAGTTCATGTTCTAAGTGTAGGCAGAATCTATACAACTATTTCCGGAAGTAATTCTTTAAAAGTGGAGGTTGAAATGGTCCACCATGTATCACCTCTGATTGGTCGATGTTTTATGGTTGTCATATTCAGTTGTTGACAGCTTTTCCAAAGACTTATCAGCGGTGTTAGAGTACCGGATTTTTACTACAACGCTTCAGTGGCTAGCAACAATTGAGATAAAAGGTGCCATTTACGAGTAGCCAGTCGTTCTGTCAAAGCGACAATGGTTTGTTTGGGCGGGGTTGGATTTCAATCGGGACAGTCGGGCAGAGACTTCACGGCATACCTCAACTGTTGTTTGATCGTGGGCTGTGAGCTTCCTTGTCGATTCCCGCGAATGGTTATAGATAATGTATACTCTCTCGTAACAATATAACACATCTAGTCGAGTAGAAATCGTAAACAAAACAACACTATCTGCACCAATTTATCCCAATCCGGCATCACTTACTGTGTCGCTGAAAACACTTCCCAGTGGCATTCAATGGTCTATGTATATCGCTTTACCCAACATCAAAAAACGCTTAATCACTTTTTTTATTTATGAAACTTGACCCCAAAAGTTCTCTCAGTTGAACTCCACCCTTCGTCTCTTTTGGTTTTCAGTATAGTTACTGTAGTTATTTTTCGATCATCTCACGCAAGCCAAGTCTGAATCAAGATTTACAAAACAGAAATTGCTACATGACCTATGAAAGTTCAACCCATTAAACTCACCCACTTTCGCTCATTTATATTGTGTAGTCACTTCGAATACTTTTCGTTATTTTTTCACCATCTCACGCGAGTTGGGTCGGAAATAAAAATTTACAAAATGGGAATGGCTACTTATAGGCGCTGTGTTGTTCAGTGTATCGAATAATAGCAATGACCGGTTTGTCGTATCAACAGGATTTATGGCCAGGTTTATACATTTTTTCTTTTTTTATTATGAGTTGGGCTTAGCTTCATACTCAATAGTACATGTACTTCACATAGACTTCGCATTGCATATGGGCAGGGGTAGGGGGGAGGGGGTGCTAAGAGAAGGGGGACAGACAGGAACCCTTTTAAAACTAAGGGATCTGGCATAAGTTGAGGGTTCAGAAATCTTATTATGGAATTTTCTCAATGCTCCATTTGTGGGATTTACGATCCGTTTAAATCGCAATGTGGGCTAAATTAATATAGACTGGTTCAGTATCTCACGCGGATCTATTTAAGCCATCATTCTCTCTATATTTATAAATCAAGATAACATTTCATATTTAAGAAGCACAAAGCGGCTGATTCTTTTTGGCTTGGTGCTTGATCGCTTCTATTGTTTTAGAACAACATAGTTACACGCTTGAAGACCTATCTAAATTTCTCTGAGTCTAAATCTGTATATACCTATTGTTCTCCTCGACTCTGCTGTTTTTCCAATAGCTCTTGTTTTAATCTCAGATTCTTCGTTTTGCACATTCTTGGCTCTGGCTTGAGTGAACAAATCTGACACATATTCGTATTTCAAATTTTGTTGTTGGTCTTGTTACGTAATTCTTAATGTTTGAAATTAGACCGACGACGATCTATGTTTAGTTGTTCCCTTTAAAGTGTACAAATTTAAGTATTGAAAATAGTATTTTGCGTAACAGTGTCCTAAAAGACAAAATAGAAACCGGTGACATATGCACAAAAACGCACATTCCTTCTCAACATAGTCCGTGGAGAAAGTCTCATGAAACACGGCATCTTCCTAACTCCCACAATTACAATCCAAAAAAGAAACATACTTATACAAATGTAAACACATTCAAAATTGCGCCATTTTGTCAAACAATAATTTTGTGACTTACTTTGTTTAATGAATGTACTGCAGCACATTGATATCACCTTACAAAGTTACAGACGTTGATTTCCCGTTTTTTGATTGAAAGTTAGGACACTTTTTATAAAGAAAACTTAGGCCGATTCAACAAGTTTCAGTTTTAGGAGCTTATTGTACTTGTTCGTTTTAATTGTTAAAATCAGTTTTGGTTTGGTGGATGGCATCGTTGTATGAAAGGGATAATTCCCTAATTTACTTGTTCAAAATCCAGAAATTAACTATTTTAGTACGTTTGTAATTTTGACTTTAGTCAGGTGGTGCTAATCATTAATCAGATCGGAACTAATTTTGGGACGATTGTTATTCACAATACTGCTCATCTTTTTGTAATGTTTGTTACGACGTCATGATTTCAAGATGGTGGCGATGGTGTGGCACTGTGCAAATAGCGATATCTTGGGTGTAATCAGTTCTTGGTCCATAGTATACAATTGTACGTGTTTAAGTTTTAACTGGCCTTCTTCTTCTCATTAACACTAACACTGCTTAGTATATGATATCATAATTCATATTGACAGGTGCTAAGTATTAATGACTATAATAAATCACTATAATGGCACCATAAAAATGGACATTCGCCAGCTAATCATCTTTATCCAAATATATTAGTAGTGGGTGATAGGTATGTAAGCTATCTGTGTGAGTATAGACCATCTGTAAATTAGATTTTTAGTGCTGTGGAATATACCCTTATGGTAAATTGTTTTAACAGATTTTATTCTGGGCTGCTCAAAGTTACCTTTGAAATGTAAGAAAACTATCAGCATTACCACAATGAGACTTGTTTAAATAGATAACTGAGATGAACTTAGCTGAACGTATCAATTTGCCTATCAATTCAGAGCAATAATTAATAAATCAATATGATATTGCACTTAATATAAAACTGCCATAAAATGGATCAAATATCAGTTTATCGGCCACAAGCAAACATGTTGACATTTGATGATTAACAAATTATATATAGAATGTGATGCATCAAGAAATCCTTCGGGGCCAGAATTTCTTTGTCTTTATAAATGAAGTGCATGCATCAAGGCATTTAAGCTGCCATCCAGTGGAAATAGATACCCTTTAGCTGTCCGTTTATATCCAAATATAGTCTACATTTTCAACATTTGCTGGCGTTTTCGACATTTAAAGCTCGCCCAAATACTTTATAATTGCTTCTCTCGTGCTGATGTTACATGTTGAACCGCGATTGTAAAATATTAATGTATTAAACGAGGCCATTACGTGACAAAATGTGCACGACTCTAAACCTGCTACGAAATGCACCAAAATTATACCTTGCGACATCCGAGTAAATGCACGTCATATCAGCACACGGCACTCTTGTGGCGGTATGCTTAGATAACCTGGCGACATGCTACTAAATGCCGAGTATAAATTCTTAAATTTTAAACTAACAGAATAAACATGAAGCGTTCGAACTATTCTATTTAAACAATTGACGTTTAAAGTGACTAAAATAGTTGGGAATTTAATATTATACGGCATAGTTAGTGTTGAAGCCTTTCGAGGATTGAAAAGTCTCGGTCATTTCGATTCCCAAAGCGTATTTCGTTCTACATCAAGTTGAATATTGCAAAAGGCTTTAAGAACTGCAACCTTCATTATTGTATATGTTTACTCTCCAGTAGTATTTCTGTCCTCAGCGTAATGCATATGAAATTTTTAAGCTATGGTTTGCGTTTGCCGATCATGGTTGTGCACCAGTGCCAAAAAAAGCTACGTAGCTTAAAAACTTAATCTTGTAGATAAGGGCGCATTCTAGTTGTTGAACATGTTAGTCTGCTATGTTTCAAACAATAAATATACAGAAAGCCTATATATAACTAGTTGGCAAATCGTTGACGCTGTTAGTCAACGGATGTGAGGATGAATACAGGTAAACGAGTGGCATGCAATTCGCAATATCTACATTTATAAAATATATTCAACATTTAAAGCAAGTTGATTGATAAATTAAGCAAGAAAACACGGCTACAGCTGACAGTTGCCGTTACCCATAACGGCAATATTATTTGGTATGCTACGATACATCATCGGGAATATCTCTCCAGCCATTATGGTTGACTTCCCGCTAAGTTGATGCAGTAATGTGACAGGCGTTGAATGGTGGTTATCAAACACAAGTCCCTTGATTTAAAAATTGTCTGGCAACAAATCCTAGAGACTTGTCAAAACCATTCTCTTTGGAAAGACCTTCTCCCACCCCGAGGTATCAAGACAGGCATAATGGGGTTTGTCTTCCCTCCTTTGATTGTTTTACACGGAATAGTATTTTTTCACAACGCTAATGCGATCGACTTGGACAGGTCGGTTGGAGAACGCGAGTCTGGCAAGTCCCTTGATCCGATTTACAGAGATTTTATATCATTATTTCAAATTCACATCCAATTCCAATCTTTTTAACGCACGCCTATTAGTTTATCCCTCACCAAGGAACATTGCGGATTCGATTAACGCAGAATGGAAACGTAGTTTAGATTAGTTATATTGGATATGATATCTCAAACGGGCCTTTTGTTTCCCTTTTCGCTTCACTCACTAGACTTTCGCGAAGCCGAAACAATCATTTAACACGTTGATGAAATGTTAGCTCTGTCAACCATAATCCCCGAGGTCCAGAACTTCATGGAATTTGTCTTGTTTGAAATCAAGGCGTAATATTTAATTAAAAAATACAACTTCAGATCACATTTATAACGTTAACGCAACGTTTTTGTTGTGTCCACCAAAGCCGCCTTCAACTTAATAGATTTCATATTGCTGTATTAGCATCGCAATCTTAACGTTTTGCAGTTGTTATATTGTTTATCTTAATGGTTCGAGAATTAATGTTTAATATGGCCGATTCATTCTTTTTTAAATTGAGGCCTCGGATATCTGCTGTTTGTGTTTTCGACCTTTAAAGATTTGTTGAATTTGAACGCGGCACCCAGAGGTAACATAGCGAATAGATTGTTTGTTTGTTTGATTGGTGTTTAACGTTGTACTCAAGAGTATTTCACCTATATGACGACTTACTGATCTTAATAAGTTGCATTGCCGGTATTTGGTGGACAACCTGGAAGAAACCTTGTTAAAACCTCCTCGCGAACTCCGCAGCCACCGGAAAACTTCCCTTATATATCTAAGGTCCACAGGGGGGATCGAACCTATTCCGGGTACAGTGAAGGGGGTTCCGTAGTTCAACGGTCAACCACGGAGCCACGGCGCGGCCTCCATAGCGATTAGATATCTGTTCTCTACTTGTCAAGTTTGCGTGTTTGTTTCATTGGGGTTTTATGCTGTACTTAAAGTAACTTTACTCATATGACGCCGTGCCGGCCCAGTGTATGAACGAAACGGCACTATAAGACGTGGGAAACAAACAAGCCAATACCGGACGTAAAGCAGGGCTGCAAGAACAAATCAACTCCCTCATGCCCCTTAGCTCCGAGAGCACCAGAGCATAGGCTTTTCCTGTTCAACCACCAAATTACATATATTGTATGTCCACAAGTCGCCCGAACAGCATAAAATCTTGGACGTAGGCGTTCTTAAGAAATTTGACCAGCAGGGTAGATTGGACACGACAATTCTGTTGATTGATTCTGTTTGTTTATTTATTTCCAAGTTTGGTTAACGAAGATCTCCTTGTTCTGTTATTGCTTATTTGGCAGGACAATACAGATTTGTTAAAAGATTAGGAGATAAAATAAATGACTTTCACTTGACGACTGTCTCTCTGTGTTTCGTAATGTTTTCTTCACTGAGAGTTTATTACGATAATGTTTTTAGCTCGACAGAACTTTAGTTTCCGTTCTCCATAATTTGCTTTCAGCGTCCCCTTTGATCATGTCGTTGGGAATCATTTGGAGTGTTTTGGGTGGCGAGCAAATCTCTCGGATCGTCGAGACTTGCGAAAAAAGCGAATAAATCTGATGGGTCATTGGCGTGGTCTTTATGTATTAGACTGGCCAATGTAATTAATTTCCATCCAGTACTGCCGGGTAATTATGCAAATGTATGCAAATTTGTCCCAACGCGCGCGCTGATCGCACGTGTCCATGTTTGGCGCGAGACGGATTAATGTCAGACAAGACGCTTCTCTCATGCCTTATTGCTAGATTGATACTTCAATAACGCGATTTGGCCCGGTTTTATTGTTAAGGGAGGGGGAGAGATATTAATGAGCTGCTGGGGAGGACGACAATCTGACGTGGGTGACGCGAAGCGGAAGACGCATGAGTTTCCTGATGGCGAAGCCGTGTTTGAGGCCGACTATATTGCAGCCTTTCGCTTCAATGTACTAATAAATTGGATTTATAGACGATACTATAATATTATCTCTGTTTGAGCCTGTGTAATGGGCCACTACACCGATAATGGGCCAATAGTTTCTGCCTGTAACTAACAGCGATAAGGGAGCAGTCTCAGTTTACAAGGATTTGACCGGAATCACCCAGGTTAAAACCAAACGATAGAAAAACATTGTCAGTCAAAATATTGTCCTCGCCATATTAACCTAAAAACGTTTAACGACAAGGTTTTCCGGCGTACTAAAATTTAAAATGAAACCTGTGTTTCTATTCAGTTTGAGGCGTGGCTTTAAATATCAACTTCATAGCACTTGCATGAAAAAGTAACTAAATGAGTTTCTGTTTTAAAGATTTACAGATTTCGTAAAACACGTAACTGCTTTTGCATTACATTAAGGTCTTATGCTTATGTATCAATGCTATTTTATGTTGACGATTTGTTTTCAATAACAATTGAATGATGCCAATTTAGTATGTCAATGTTATGTGTAAACAATTGTTAACAAATCAATCTCTTACAATTGAATCAGATCTGAATGTAAGTCATTCGACATACTAGCACCGTTAAAGCTTTTGTGGAATGCTTTGACAGGGTGTTTTTTCACTTAGGTTTAACCCAATTATTGTTTTATGTCTTCATCTGTTGACATACAATTTACCCTATTTTTGTGTAGAAACGCCAAGCATTTGAATTGTGTTTGTGTGTCAAGACTTTGTATTTGTTATTCTAGTTATAACCCTCTAACTGAATGGAGAGAACTGTTCTCTTTATGTCCGTACCGTGTACTTGTATCGAAAAGGTTATCCCAGATTCACTATTGTAGCATTACCAATGTACCGTTAAGGGTTTAACAATAGATTTGATGAGGGTCCATTCATTGATAAAGATAGCCGGGATCTGGTGCATTGCTCTTGATCCGATATCAAAACAGCCCTGGGAAACTATTTAACTATGTCGTTTCTTTTCAGGCGTAGGTGTCCGAATTGTCATCGCCACAACACAATACTCCCCACTACAACTTCTAAATAAAGGATAGCGTAGAATTCGTTATTCGAATTACAATATACCCGTCAAAACAGCTTTAAATAGACCGTCTGGAATCGAGTTTTTGCCTAACAATGCATTCGCCACAACAATCTGTTAGCACAGAATAGGCATTGTAATTCGCACCAAGCATCTATTACAAAGGAAATATTCCCTCGGTTCAGAGTTTATAATGATTCACATTCATCTATATTACAATGCAGTCTGCTGATGTAGTCATTCAGGACTACATTTTGACCTAGTTTTTTTACTCCCTCAAAACACAGACGATTGTTTAGCCCAATAATAATTCGTTTTGCTTTCGTTAACGACAGGATTTTATAAATTGTTGTAGAGAATTGTATCATACCTGATGACCAAAAATAAAATATTAATTACAAAAATTATACATTTTGTTACTAACGATGGTTAACATTATAGGAACAATATAGGCATCGACTGCACGTACAAGCGTTCATAAATTTACTTGTTATATGGTTTGTGTTTGTTTGTTTGTTTGTTTGTTTGTTTGAGGTTTTACGCCGTTCTTAAGGTTAGGTATCTCATACGTCCTATCGTAACCTGTTCATTAAGCATGCACATATTTGTACAGTTATTCCGTCCCTACAGTACTTCAACAAACCCCACACAACTGTCAATTCACGAAACAATCTATACCTTTATTCATGTGGAAGACGGAAACATTATTTTGACAGGTGAAGTTGAAATAATGTGACATTTCACAGTATATCAATAATCTAAGTTATGTATAAGCGATAGAAATCTCTGGATGGTGGTCATACCTAACGTACTATCGAAATAATCACCAGACAGAAATATATTATAATCTGCTTTTATATATGTGCATAGATGTATTTTGGTTATCTAATTACTATTTAGGTAGGCCTACATGCTATTTTTTTTTACATATAATCATCTTAATTTATGTTGGATTGAAAATTCTCGGATTCTTTGCCGAGTTTCCATTGCGATATATTTATGCACACAAAACCATCTAGTTATTACCTAACAGTAACGATTATTGCAAATCTTGAGTCAATGCCCCCGGATAGTATTACCTAACAGTTATTATTATTGCAAATATTGAGTCAATAGCCCCGGATAGGAAACGTTTGGATTCGGATTCGTTTTTGGAGATTCCATCTCGTATTAGTACAACATTTGGTAAAGAACTGTCACCTAGTATATCTAGTGCTTGTCGTTGTGTGTTGGCGGTAAATGCGGCTCCTTCACACTTGGTTTGGTCTTCGACGTATGAGTGAAATGACGTTAAACCACGGCACGACCAGGGGCAGGGGGCAGTATTCAATTTACGCATAAAAAAGCCTTTGATTTTGGATATAAAGTTTAGACCTGAGATTTAACTATGACTACTCGTTGAAGTTACATATATCAGCACGTACGCCTATAAAGACAATTGTCGTGTATAAATAGCAAAGCAGCATTCGTAGATTAAACAGATAAATATGTTAAGTTCTTCTGGTGACAAATTACCCGGTATGTGAACATGACGGTTAAAATGACCGGCTTAATTTACTGCTCATTTCGATCAATCTTAATGACTGATATAAATAAGAAACAATTTTTTCCTAAGCGTAGACCGGTTTGATTGTATGACATATACGAAATGTTACACAAGCAATATCGGCGATTTCGTATCGAAAAATCCAATACTTTTGAATATATAACTTGAAAAGTACGTATATATATAAGTGTCACTCACATATAAGTTATGTTGGGAAAATATTCATTAAATAATCTTGCCAGGCACTACATCGCCAGAAATAAATGGCATTCAGATACAATATCTATACCGCTGGCCGTTTGATGCCAAAATTGAGTCAATGGTTCGCTTTCTGGGGTGTATTAGTGTGCCAAATTTGTTAACTAACATGTGTTTACAGAAAAAGAAAAAAAATCATTAGTAAATGGTCAACATTTAAAGATTTGTCACAGTTTCCGATTAACCTTAGAGGGGGCTTCTGTTAATTATAGCTATATATACGCAGCAAATGTAGGATAGACTATACATGAACAAGTCGTAACAAACCTACGTGTTTAACCAGATAATTACATTTATATTTGGATTATCACAGCGATGAGCGAAACAGTTATCGACTGTTTAAAGCAAAAAACAAAAGATGTATTCATGCGCACACAATTCAACTCGCGATGAGCTGATCTACTATCTTCCTTCTATTAGATTCTTTTTTTAACTTTAATTGTAGGTCAAAGGATTTGCACAAAAGACTGAGCGGGCTCTTTGTTTTAATCGAGCCATTAAAGTCAATACGTTTAGGGTTGACACCTCACATGCATGTTTATTGTTGTTTTTCGCACTGTTTATTTTATGGCCGTAATTAACTTCTTTTCCATTGTTCCTATTGCGTTAAAATTGAATTAGTGCAGTAAACTGTTGTGTGTGTCGTCTGAAAGCCTTCACATGTCGGTAAACAGCTTGTGATACTTTTGAAATCTAAGCCTTAGCAGTTAGAGACTGTCAGTCATCAGTCTGTATTCTAGGGCGAAAGGAAATCCTTCCTGATATAAATAATAAATATTGTTATTTATGAAATCATACGTATAAAAACTCTGTTGGTCTACCGGCGTTTATAAAACCACCCAATGTTGGTGTTGTACGTTTATTCCCTATACAAACTATATATAGATACAACCATTTAGCTTGGATATGATTTTTTTTTGCTGTTACCATGAAATATATAATTAGGTATAAAAATTCCAACCATTGAATAAGTAAAATTCGCTTCGAAAGAATTCATAGGCCACACAGTTGAGGAAATAGCTGCAACCGTAGAAAGTGTATGTGTGTGCCGTATGCGGATACGCTTTTTAACATCAAGAAAATGGGCGTAACGTAAAATGTCTTTTTTCTCCAAAAACACGTACTCATAGGCGAAAGGTTAATATGTTAAAATACCAGCTTCTAACACTGACATCTATCTGCCTTAGATGTGGCTAAAGATAACACGATGTCTATCATGCGCGCAAACTTGAAATGAGGAAAATGAAGAAATATATAATGTGGGGGTGGTTGGTGATTAAAGATTTGTAAAAAGACTATCGGTCTGTACTTTCGAAAATAATTTGTAACTTCATTATATCAGGTATTTTCATTAGCCCGCCAGTACCCGCCGATAGAGTCAGTTATCTCGTAAAGCTTGTAGAATTCGACACTAGATATAACATCATATATGATGCGTTATGTTTGATTAGTTTTGTCAGGCATCCCCATACCCGGGTTTACTACAGTCTGTACTCACTATTTACCCTCTGTATCTCATTGGGTATGGGTCTTTCTGAAATAATATTCGCTGTTATATATTTAATGTTCAAATTGATTATCTCAATCCTTTGTCTATGTGTCGTACACTCCACAGACTACACGGGAAATATTTAATGGATTATGTGAAGAAAGGAAAACAAAACTATCTCTCTTTTCCCATGTAGCTTTAAGATAGCGTTTAACTTCAGAAAGCCTTCTGGCTACGGACAGTATGTTTAAAGCAATGTCTTTAAACACTGGAGCGATATTAGTTTTCCAACAGCGTTTTAGTTTTTCCAACTTCACATTTGATGGTTGTGTTAGTGTAGTTATTTACTGATGGATTACATCATATATCCATCATATTAAACAATGTTACAAAAACCCCGAGCACGGCGTTAAACACCAGCCACTTAACAATCACAATCATTTTTTAAATATGATTTTATGACGAATGAGCTGATGTACATATGGGGTTAATGGAATGTACAACATAGCACTAAGAGTGGCATATCTTCTCTGCCACGTTGTTCTTCAAGATACTATCTCCTTAGTCATATTCAATGTTAAAGGCTTGTTGTGAGCTATTTTACGCACCGGACCAGAAAACTGATTTCTCTGGCGTTTTGCTCAGTCAGCTATGATTTTTCCACTGAGAAAATATTGTCAATATTTCTGTATTACAGTGGCTGACGCTACTTTCAAACCGAGGACGTAATTTCTTGAAGTAATGGAGCGAACAAGCGATGAAAGGCACCACCCAATCTTACAACATCTTTATCTTGCTTTCACAGAATGCTGAACGAAGTCACGTGACAGGACTTTCAGAGAGGTCGTCTGCTCCTTTGGAAATATCGCCTGTGAAGCCAAGACACAAAAGCGTTCTACTGTAAAACACGTTTGAAGCCATTCAAGATCCCATCCAACAAGAACAATTCCAAGGGCCGATCAGTACGGTAAAAGGTTTGTATGTTCAGATTTGTAAAAGCTGGACAGTATTCAGTTTTCTATATTTTAATATCTATTCCATTCTATTTCCTTTCAACACCCGCTCTTGCTACAACAAAAATTAACACAAAAAAGACAAGTAATAAAAACCTTTTCACAAGAAATGAATTAAAATGTAGTGACCTTTTCTTGATATTTGAATGGTCTCACGATTTGATTCACATAAGTAAATAAATAAGTTTTAAAGATGTGTGAATAAATTTCTGTTCTACACTGCATTTCCTAGACAGGAACTCATTAAAAAGCAATAATCTTCGAAGTCGTGTGAAACCTCCATAAGGATTAAAATAACTCACACTAATTTATTCATATACTTAAATAAGTATATATAACACCTATATTAAATTTACACATTATTACTTTTTTCAAGTTTTATTTTTATTTTTCTCATATGCTCTTCAAATTCAATTATCCCCCATATGGCTCATTTCTCAGACTTTTAATTTTATTAAATTTGATGTGTCAATAAGTTTAATAAAAATGCTTTCATTTTATTATCACCATTCAAAACCATTTCCTAAACGGTTTTACGTTCAACGCGTAATCGAATTCATAAAATGTTCCTATTTGATCTTCTCCGCTTTTTCGAACATTCGAGCTTTTTTGTGTTGTTGTACTGTCTTTATTTTCCCCCTTAATTTTCATGTTGTCATTTCCTTTAACGAAAAGTATACGCTTTAAACGGTATATACATGTATGTGTGTAATCTCAAAGCTTATCCTACTCCTTTTTGTGTTATAAAAGTCATGTTGATATTAAAATATTTGATTTTTTTCATTTCGGCAATTAATCTTACTTATTTATTTCTTTTATTTCCTTTGCAAACACACTTGATTGATATTTCCGATTGATTTAAACGCCAAACGTAATCTTTGAGCAGAATTGAACTATGATAGATTTCATAAGCGTATGTTCGAATGACGCGTAATACAATTTTGTACAAAAAAAGAAAAGTACATATATAATATGTGCGCGAGAATTACATACGTTCTTTGCAAGCTTAGGTGATTATTCGTTATAACTTTGTCCTTAATATACACGTTATCAGTCCACTTTTAATACATTTCTGAAGACAATTACACAGACAAACGGACTCAGAGTTTTAAGAAACCGTTGGATTCATCTCTGAGGGTTCCTACAAGAAAACTCCCAGAGACAAGTTTTCAACGTTCTCCTTTTGATTTCAAAAGGTGTCAGGGTTATATAGAATGTAAATAAGCATTTTTAGTTATATTCAATAAATTTAGTTTTAACTATAACGGAACTCTTTCTTTTGTCTCAAAACATACTTTGTATTGTGTTTCTTTTTAGAATTTCGAGCGCAATAAAATACATCTCAAATATATGAATATATCATTTTTTGCACTTTTTTCCTTCTTTCCTCGCAGCCAAGGCGCTGACAGAAAGAATGAAATACCATTATTCGATATTCCCCTCTTGCGATGATTTATTTGGATTCACCAATGTTTTATTCTATGGCAGATAAAAGATTTATTTTTGCAGAAGGGTATTGATTTTTGGGGTATGATGTTAGCTGAAATAGGGACAGCTTACACTTCAACATATGGCAACTTTTTTCCCAGTCCTGTTTTTTATTCGATTCGTTTCTGCGGTTTCCCATACTGCCATCGGGGACAAAACACAAGCACATCGGACTGTTTGGATTGTCAAGCCTTACCATTGTCTGAGAAAACGTTTGATGTTAGGCACAGTACCGTACAGCTGGCAGCCTAGAGATACATCCAGAAGGTTTTAATCAGTAAAACCATTGGTTCCAATTCATTAATGGATGTACATTGACCTATGTAAACAGATTGACTCTTTGTTATATTGTTCTGGGCTCTCTCGACGGAGGAGGTGATAATGGTACAGTATTGACTGCACTGTTCCGTCCCCCGCCCAATGCTGTACCTATTGGCTCAGTACATTTTCTTAGTTAACAATCTATAGAAAGCAGTCCGTGACATATTGACACTTTATTCCAGGTGTTGATAACAAAATGTTCCGTTCAATTTTAAAATCCTTACAACTAAGTGTAGCATTTGTCAGATGTAAATGTTGCATGACGAAAGTTATAAACTGTTTGTTTTCAACTGACAAGAGCTTTTATTGCATCTTAATTGAGTAAAAGTTATTGTAAAATTTATAAAGGAGACCTATGATTGTTTCCATTTAGAAATAAAGACTTTTTTCAAACAGTACCACCGCTCGTTTTCCAATTGTAACCAGCATTTTATGCCTGAAATGTCTTGTTAAATAGTTACTTAACGCGATGTGAACATAGATACATTGTCAGAACGGGGATGCATTTTGCAATTAACGACCATTTTGTTGGGATATGATTTCTAATTGACCCGCAGGGAGGAATATTGTCTTTTTTCGATCATATCGCCTAAGAGTTGATAGATAAAGCTATTCATTTAGCCGCACTCCTACTTATAGTGTGGCTAAATTTGATAAACTCAGCCCTCTTATGATCCCTGTCGAAGAAATACAGCACCATGTAGCTTTGCATGACAATCATTGCAAATATATTTACAAACAAATCCTGGGTAACTATTTTTTGAAAACAAATCCCCTCGTTTATCAGGAATCGGATTTGTTGGGTTGTCTTTTTTTCGTTCTGCGTCTTCTGTTTTGCCAGTATCGTGTAGGGTGGCTGTCTTCACCCATTGGGCTGGCACGCCGTCATATCATTGAAATAACATCAAGTACGGCGTAAAACCCCAATCAAACAAACGAACAATAAAACAAACGTTACAATATAAGCTATTGTTACTTATTTGTTGAAATTATATCGACTTTCAATAATGTATACATTACTTTTTCATATTTATTGACAGTTCCATACTTCTGAAAAAACATATACAGTAATCTGCATCAAGGTTATTAAATTCTCTCAGATATCCATTAACTGGCTGAGCCCCTAGACCACTGAATACAATCACAGTATGTAGGACGAGAAGGTATTCCTTTGGCGAAGAGCCGGTTGGCAACATCCAAAAATAGAGTAAAAAGCTTTTTTTGTTACATGAATACGAAAACAATTAATTAAATGCTGGTTGGATACAATATTGTAATCAAGAAACCTGCATTTATAAAGTCATGTCTTGAAATGACACTACATCATAAAAAGTGCAATAAACTATCATTTTACGAACACTTTGATTGACCAATGTGCCGAAAATACGGTGTTTTGTTCTGGTTCGCAAAAATTTGTGTTTGAAAACTTGTTTAACTTCCTTAAGAGGCATATAGAAGTTGAGACACTGAGAATAACATAAGATATTATGGAGTAACAACTTCTGGTATATTTTCGGCGCAACGTTTCGGCCTAGATGCTAAGGCCAATTTTAAGCAATGAAAATCGTTGCGCCGAAAATATACCAGAAGTTGTTAATTCAAAATATCTTATGTTGTTATCTTGTTTAACGCCAATTTTATCACGCGGCTGGTTGAATCCAGATTCACTTAAAACTATGGCGAATAAAATCTGTATTGCTCTCTGAAATACTTATTTCTCACTCATTCGGACACTACAAAAAATCACATCAAACTGTGGTATTTGTTCCAAACCACGCCACAACTCTGCATACCTCGAGTGACCATCCCAGTTAGAAATCTTCACCTTTCATGTCTTTCTGTCACACCAATCCGCAAAGGTGGCTGGATACTGCATACCTCGAGTGACCATCCCAGTTTGTAATCTTCACCTGTTATGTCTTTCTGTCGCACCAATTCTCAAAGGTGGCTGGATACTGTATACCTCGAGTGACCATCCAAGTTTGTAATCTTCACCTTGTATGTCCTTCTGTCACACCAATCCGCAAAGGTGGCTGGATACTGCATATCTCGAGTGACCATCCCAGTTTGTAATCTTCACCTTGTATGTCTTTCTGTCACACCAATCCGCAAAGGTGGCTGGATACTGCATACCTCGAGTGACCATCCAAGTTTGTAATCTTCACCTTGTATGCCTTTCTGTCGCACCAATCCGCAAAGGTGGCTGGATACTGCATACCTCGAGTGACCATCCAAGTTTGTAATCTTCACCTTGTATGTCTTTCTGTCACACCAATCCGCAAAGGTGGCTGGATACTGCATAC
>JAVFBZ010150445.1:0-19370 GCA_032466195.1 Katharina tunicata
CATATTACAAAAATCAATTCGTAACAAAATATTTTGAAAACAAGTTGGTATCGTTTCTTTTGGACACTAGTGTATATCTCGAGAGCCAGGGTTGCTTTTATTTTGTAAATCTACGATCAGTCTCTTATATATCTCGAAACCAAGGATTGCTTTTCTGTTGCCTACTATCAGACTCTTCAATATCTCTAGCCAGGATTTTATTACTTCATAAGTCTACGATAACACTCTTTTGTTTATCGACAACCTATACGGTCTTTGCGGCTTCCCTTCATGTCATTAATCCATTACATATTGTGCTGAGGTTAAATGCTATTCTTCGGTATACGATATAAGATGTGTTTTACCTGAGTACACCAATAGAGATGCTGTCAGATAAAAGATATCAAACAATAAGTATATGTAGATATTACTTTCTAGATAGGATAGAATACCAGGCATCTTTATGTTCATGTAGGTGTACCGTCGAAAATATAGAAGTAGCCATGATATGGTGTATTAATTGGACGTGCATACTTTACAGACGGTTGTCTTCGGGTTTCCCATGGTATATATTGTGGTTGTTGTTTGTGCGTTTTATTTTGTCTTTGTAGAATCGGGGGAAAACAATTAAACTACTACTGCCCGGTGGGGTTTTGTTGTATGTAGGGAGCAATAATATGGTAGATTTTAAAGCTGTTTTACTAGTTCCCAAGAACAATCATTATATATTTATAAAAATAAATATTTAATCGATGTTGCAAGCCACATAAGCTTTCTGCAAACAGTATGTATTGCGACAATGCGAAGGATAAACTGATGAACACAGCTTATCAATATAACTATGTGCGTTACATAAATAGTCATTTTGGCTGATCCTATGTGACCCAATCGTTGAACGAGCACGTACACTGGCCTTGGATCTCTCACTTCCTTGATCCCGTGAAAGCTTTTGGTCAACTATTGCCGTTGGCCTGTGTTGAATAGGATGGGAATCATTTATGAAATACAGACTGTAATAGCCTCATATAGTTAAATTACAATCTTAATTAACCCTGTACGCGCAAACAAGCGATCGATGCTTAATTGTGATTGGTGAATTTATCACCATGTATTGCAATCAGTGGTTATCCACTCGTTCAAATTTTGTTTCATGTTATACTTCCTGGATTCGGGTTTCTCTCTCTGTTTAGATAGTCTCGATTTCAAGTTGCCACTGCGTGCGAGATTAATAACACTTTCATTAACAACCGAAACAGATTGTACTACGTACATATTATGAATACATTTAAGTATTGTTAATCATGGGCTGTCACTCCTTTTGTTTTTTCAGACAAATCACTTTGTTATACAGAATATCGCGGGACAAAAACATGTTTTAAAAACTAGGTCGGGAAACACTGCGGCAACAGTAAGAGGAACACACTGACAACAGAGCACACAGACGCCATTCATATTAACTCAGTGGATGAACACACAGACAACAGAGCACCTCAGTGGAGGAACACACAGACAACAGAGCACACAGGCACCATTCACCTGGGGTCACTGGAGGAACACACTGAAAACAGAGCGCACAGGCTCCATTCACCTGGGGTCACTGGAGGAACACACTGACAACAGAGCACACAGGCTCCATTGGAACACAAAGACAACAGAGCACACATAATCCATTCACATTGAGCCATTGGAAGAACACACTGACAACAGAGCACACATAATCCATTCACCTTGGGTCAGTAGAGGAACACACTGACACTAGAGCTCACAGAATCCATTCACCTTGGGTCAGTAGAGGAACACACTGACAACAGAGCACACAGAATCCATTCACCTTGGGTCAGTAGAGGAACACGCTGACAACAGAGCTCACAGAATCCATTCATCTTGGGTCAGTGGAGGAATTTTGAAGCAGCCATGAAAAGTTACTACCCATTTTAGCTTTGACTCCACTGTGTATTTATCTTAATGAATGAACTTCATCTAATGACTGACCAGATATGACAACAAATGTGTTAATCGAGCAGCCTCATGTAAGAACCAACACATGTTGCGATTAATTGTTGCAGTGTTTTTCTAGTCTAACGTAAAAACAGTTTATTATATTTATTTAAAAAAAAACATTTTCAAATTTCAAATTTGATCAAAATTTCGATAGGCAAAATGTTAGATAGTTTTACGTAATATTTATCAGAATTTGCTTAAATCTTGTTGTGGACAGGAGTTCAGAACTATGAGTTATTGGCGATCCCAATATGACAACTAGTACGGTAGTTTGCAATGTTTGATGAAACACTATTTGAATGATATAAAAGAAATCAATAAAAAAAAAGTGAATTACCCCCAAAACTTGATTTTTATCAATTGTATTATATAATAATGATATATATTATCTGCTGACACAAGTGATTTGGAAGCAGACGCAATTTCAGATCTTTAGATATGTATCTTTGCAATTATCTTTGGGAAATTAAACTTAATGTCGATTATAGATTTTTAATAATGGAAATTCCAAATCTTTTTTAAATTACTCCAAATGTGTCGGTACCGAACCTTGTGTTTTATAAATACATACCTTTCCGGGATTCAATATAGATGGAAACCTGTTAAATTAAATTATGTCAAATACGGGTTTTGGTAACGTGAATGATATGATGAAGGAAGCTTTAATCTGTAACTCAATACAATAATCCAGATGCCACCCTAGACTGTGTACACCAGTAGCCAACGAACCCAGTGTTATTCTGGGAATGAAAGTTGCAGAGTTGCCTTAAAGTGACCGACTCCATATCTAGAGGTCTAATTATGGTAACCTCTTTTCTGCAGTTGACAAGCTTTGTTCCGAAACCCTTCGGCTTCTGGAAGAGGACAGAATAGTTATAACACGACGTAAATATGTGCTATAGCATTACTCCGTTATTCCAGAAGCGAACGGTTGTGTCGAATGAGTAAATAATATAATAACCTGTTGCCAAGTCCACGTTGGTTGGGAGAAAGCTTAGGACTGTCTTTTATCTAGTTCATATAGTGATACTGTAAATAGTAAAGCACATAGACAGTAACATAGAGATACTTTGTCGGTTTTGTCAGTATTTTGTCAAAGTTTGACAATTGTGGGCATTATAAGACAACCGAATTGATTCAGCCTTTTTAAACAATTACTTCCATTATTGAATGAATTGTTAAATGTTTTAAAAACTATTCGTGTAATTGATATTTTTATTATTCTAATATATGTATTGCAGAGCTATATTCTTATTGCCTGTACAGATAAGATTGGTAACCAGTGTCGTCCCAGATAGCCTATTCTGCAGTGTACAGGATAGCAGTTCGATGCAATATATAAAAAAAAAAAACACAAAAAATGTATGTTTTGTCCAGCGTTACATATTCGGTTATTACTTAATAAATGTTTTCCAAGACGACAAAAGGTCTAAGCGATAGCTTTTTAAAATTTAGGAAGTTGAATGCACGGTGATCCGAACTCCAAATTTCATTATTATTGACTTGTGTCAGTTTGGTCTCGCTGATTCAAATACAGCCATGAATGTATATTGTTTTTAATTCAGTTGTAGATAATAACATATTTCTTATGCTAATGATCTTATTTCTTCTAATATAATAATGAAACAGCTTCAAGACCTGAAGGAAAAGTACTTAAATTATTGTAATTATTATATTCAACTATATATTAATTTCCTGTTTTATCTAATCTCAAAAGTGCTGTATTTAGCCACATATTGTTTTTGGTGGTAATGCAAAAATACAGATGAACATTTGCAGCGAACAAATAAACTTGTTACAAAAAAATTGATGAGTTTTGAAGTTCATACAAGTATTCGAATTCTTGGTTTTAAAATTAAACAGCACAGATTTGGCGGTATTTCAAATTTGTGAAGTTACGGGAGGCCAAAACACAGTGCGATGTGCACAACCTTACCTGCATGTCGTTAGCGATTTAGGTTACTCTAACCGTCAAATGCTCAAAATTTGCGATTTTTTTATTATTGCAAATTCACAAAGTTTATATAGCGGTCTTTATCCTAGAGAAGACCCGATAACAAATATTTGAAGTAGAAGATTGTTAGCTTTGTTGATAAAATTTGACTACACTATTTCAAATAGTGGTGATTTGACAGTCAATTTAATACCGGTAGCCAGCTGAGAATGTATAAACAGTTTGAGCTTATTATGTATTGAGAATGTTAGTTGACTGACCTGGTTGTAAGATCATATGCTTACCGAAACCATAGGTGGTTAATTGGTGTTAATCTATTAACAGATTGATCACAGCATAAACCGAGCTGAACTCGCCACTATCAAAATTGGCCATCTAGAGAAAGATTCTATTAGGTCCCGATGATAGGCGTTTTTGTTCCATATTACTGATGGGAGAGCGGATGGTTGGATGGGAGCCACCTGTGCCCTGGTGCTCTGAGCTGACAGGCATCAGAAACGTATTTTTTTTTTTGGTGGTGTCCGGTTTTTTGTCCAGTAAATGTATCGTGCCGTCTTCTGTGTTGCCAGCGTCGTTTAGGGCGGTTTCCTCCACCAATTGGACTGGCCTTCAGATGAGTGAAATAACCTTAAGTACGGCGTATAAACCCAAAACAAACAAACACATTGACAGGAGACCAATGTTTTGGCAAACTCGCAATACGACATACATGCCAAGCGCTCTTCCTGGTGTTGGTATATGTTTCACGTGATTGTAAGTTCGAAGACGTGAAGGTTGAGGGCAATTTGAACAGACAAAGTACAAGGCTCTTCATTAATGACATGTAACACCAGACCCCAAAGAGCCCTTGTATCAGTAGAGATTTTGCGACGCAACGCAAAAACAGCCCGCCCCCGGCCACCACAAAGACTTGACCTGAACCCTAAAAAATAATTGCATTGGACATTTTGGGTTGGAAAATCAGGAAATGAGACCCCCTGTCCAAACTCGGCCATAACTGGACGCGTCACTTCCATCACGTTTGGAAGCAGACAGAGAGCTCCAGATACCTCTCACACAACTCGGCAAAACCTCGCGAGAATAATTTATCTTTATTTCGCTGCCATCACTAAGCTCGGCCGTGATAAGTGTATGAATATGCCTTAAAATCATACATTTTGTTCGCCGGAAGCCTATTTACAACATATTAAAAACAGAAGCAAACAAGGATAACCGAGCGAATTCCAAATTTAGTTTAGGAGTAAGTTATGTTCTAAATGTAAAACAAATGGAAACTGTTGAATCTGTCTACATTTTCAGTTTTACCAACAGGCTGTGAAAAAGTTCCCGTCAAAATGGCGATGATCGTATCACGTCCGAAATGATGTGCATACAGAAAATTCGAGGACTTCCGAAGGCTCTCGCAAATGTAACAAGTGAGCGGTTGGTTGTTGGCCTCCGTGCGAGAGGAGTGTACACCAGGCGCTGACTAATGTCATTTTGTTTTTGATGTAACCGAGAAAAATATACCACAAAAGACGCCTGTCTATGTCGCAATGACCTGCTTATGTCGCTATCGCCTGCTTATATTGCAATTATCCGCTTATCTCGTCTTCCGCTTATGTAGCAATCTCTCGCTTATTGTCTCATGGTTATAAGATTCTGGCCACTTCGTTAATCAAGGTTTTATTGTAGCAATACACTTAGGGCTACCATAAAACCTTGATAATCCGCTTCCGGACATCATTTAGTCTCTATTATTTTTAAAAATCTGCATCTAGCCAGCAGGTCATCATGCTATGTGAGACATTAGAGTTGACAGGTCTTGTGAACAAAGAACATGATTATCTCACCTTCTTATTTCGCATCTGGTGTCCCGGCGTCCCGACAATTGCCATATTAGCAGGCACATAAAATGTCGGCGCAACAGTTCATGTCGCCATAGCTACCTACGTGAGCTCTTCATATACAACATCTGGAGATTCCAAGTAATATTAGGCAATATTACTTCATGGGCAGAGTCTCAGATATAGCGGACCGGATGACATAACCCTGATGCAATGGTCAGTATTGTTATGATGGCACGTTTAACAACAAAATGGTGCATCGTAAAAGATTACAAAAAATTATGCGCACTACAATTTTATCACTTTTACCATTGTAGCATACAATGGCTATGGTATCATAATACCCCTATAATTGTGTATAGTCGTGCCATCCCAGATTTTCCAAATTTCTTTTAGGGATAACACTTTCTTATACAGAACAGACTCTAGTTCAGTGAATTTTGCAGGCTGAGTCTCTTGCGGGAATCGAACCCACGACCTTCAGTGTCAGGCACCGAGTCGCCAGCAGTAAATGCTGGCCATCTAAACCACTCAACTATCCGACCTTCACTGTTTACAGCAATTTTCTAAACGACACAAAACATATTTCAACTAGAACTTGTCCTTAATTCGTACTGACCACCAACCAGATTCAAAATGCCGATCTAAGATTTTATCCCAACTTGCTTTAGACAACAATTGAGTGCTTGCTCGTTTACCCAACGTACAATACTCTCTGGTTCAAGCTTTCACGTAGCCTATATATATGAAACGAAGTGTTAATGATTATAAGGCTTATTTATTCTGTGGACATACCAATGGGCTAACATGTTTACACGAACCTGTTTAAAGCGAACAAAAAACGGTGACTCATCAAATAAATACTGCTTTTTCAGTATAAACTATAGCATTTCACAAGCAACACGACTTTCTTTGACAGTATATATATTTACTTGTTCACTTGCTTCAAACACACACACACACACACACGCACACACGAGCCTATGTCACCATATATATACATACAGGATTTGCGGTAATAAAGGAAAGAAGCCGGTCAAGTATTTATTTCATTTCCACTGAGTGATCTCTGATCCTATTTTAGCTGGAGTGATTATTCACTAAATAATAAAAATGATAAGATTTCATCCATATACGTCAGTTAAAAGTCTTTGAGACGCGCTTGAGAAACGTTTATTTACACCTATTTGTATCGATGACATAAAGAGACGCATCATGCAACCCACATTTCAAGCGATCTTTCTCCATTGCACACAGCAGATATATAGGCCTAGATAGCTCAACATTCTAAAGTCAGTTATATGGCTGAGTTTTATCATTTTAACATGGTATTGGGGAACTGAGCCTTCATAGTACTAAGTAATCCATCTGTATACATGGAATAATGACATAATAATTAAACACTTACCAAGGTCAGAATTGATTAGTTGAATCGGCGCCTAATGTATATAAACCCTTTTCGCTTCTTGTCCATTTGGCGATTTTAAATTCTAATACTTTGTTATTTAATTTCACTTTAAAATACATTTTCACATGTTTGGAATATAGTTTTGGACATTTAAGACTCCTTTTCCCAACACTTGTTATGTATACTATGACCTATAACAGAGACATTAAACACTAACACTTTTACTTGCACTTGAAGTACATTGACTCAGTATCAGTCATGAACAAAAACAGATCTCTATCTAAATTAATATAATATCTTTGGCCTCACTTATCATGGGTTGGGTCCCTGGCAGAAACTCATATAACCCCTATAATTCCAAAATGGAGTAAAAACATGGGAGATAATAGACAGGTGTCGTCAGCGAATCTACGACTTGCACATCTTGCTTGACGAATTCACACTCCTAGATATTCCTGCAACAAAAAGAGAGGAGAAAAGCTATTTAAAACTTCCCACTGTGGATTATAAAATGGCAGTTCCTAGTTTTATAATTATTTCCAACCTAGCCCCCAGCCTCCATTGGGCTCACCCACCCCTTCTGCCCACAGTCCACTATCTCCACACCAAATGCCAGTTTAGCGTAGCTATAGAACTGTAAAAAAGTTACCTCGGAGTGGAAGTTGATTGATTTCTTACCCGTAAAGCACTAAAACTTACGTCAAGAGAAGCAAAACCATAAAAAAAAGCCCGGCAACAACCGATAGAGCAGGACGAAGAGGTCACATGACAATAAAACAGATACAACAATGAAAATGAAGGCTGGCACAAGACTAATAGCTGTAATAATTGGCGGCTATGTGAAACGCTGTATTATCGAGAAATAAGGCTCCATTCTGAGCTTTAAAATTAAAAAAAGGTGTGAATGAAGCGACAACACATTAAATGTTTAGCCAACATGTGACATCCAGGTGTAACCTTGTTGAATAGACTAGGTAATGATTTGGTGAGGTATACACAAGGCAAACTGGCTGTATAGTGAGTGTTCAACAAAGGAAAGAGATGACCAGGTTATTGGAGAAAATATCACAACCAGATACACACTCCTCTTTTCAAACGAGAGGCCTATCTCTAATAGCGCTATTTGTGATTTAATCTGTTATTAGCCACTAATACTGCTTTCAACAACCGGCTCCTGTCTGCCAAAATATCTGGTTTAATTGGTCAGTGGGGCAATATACTCTGTGAAAATCATATCTCTTCTTCATACACTTAAACTCCATTTGTACTTACTACCCTAAGGAAACGTCGTTCAGAAATGAAATTTAGACATGCATTTTATTCTAATTCACATAAGAGATACTTTTTTGAGAAAAAAAACTTTTTTGTCTTGTTAAGGTGCCCAACCCCCAGAGTACAGAAGCTGTTTTCAGCAAGGGGTTAATGTCTGTCTGTTACCCATGTATCAATCTCGAAAATACTCAACATAAACATGTTTTTGACAAATGAATTAATATATAGTCGCCTTTAAGAAAAATATAAAGAAATTAACATTTTAGATTTTGTTTTAATTAAGTGACAAGAGGAAAATTTGAAGCATTTTGAAATAAAACATTTGATAAGTGCATGCTTAAAATATGTCTATCTTCGAAACTAGGGAACAATGACACAAACCTGTAGCTGACAGCTTTCTGACAAGGAGGCCAAGTTCATTTTCCTTTAGCTGTAATGTTAACGTTGGGTTCCATACCATCCGAAACTTTTGTTGGCCGAAAGCCCGGACACATATACGTTAATCAGTTTTTGTCGAGTACGCTAACGATTGACAGGTCATGTTGGTTGACATTCTCAAATAACTACCCTCGAACAGCCTTACAGCCGAATAACACCTCGCTCACAGCTGTCGTATACCGAATGTGACCTTTTTAAGTTTTAATATCACACTGACCACAAACCTCCACTCAAATACTCCATACCAATACCAAAACTTTCACCAAAAACGAATTTTAAAGGGGAGAAAGAAAAGAAGAAAACACTTTTTATTTTACAATTTTTTCTACCCGAAACCATCTCGGAGTTCCGATGGTGGTCTTATTCCAAAGCGGCACGACATTCTTATAACGCCACCTCTAGACAGATCTCTTAGGCCTGCGCGTGGGTAAGATTGTGAAAGCTTTGAAAGACAGCTGTTATGTAGGCCTACGCATCCGATCCGGTTCAAGACAGTACTGAGGCCTTTTGGGGACATTTTGATAGCGACCTGCTGATACCAGCTACCACAAGTGATTGAATCATGTACTAAAAACTCATTTGCACAAAACAGTCCATTGATCACTTCGGTGACGGATCTTGTATGTTATGACTGGGCCCTTGGAATAATGCTGCGAAAGCCATAGCGAGGCCGCTGGTCCTTGTTCTGATCAATCGACCTATGGCGCCATTTCTCCTCTATCACGTGATTTGACTCTCTTGCTGCATAGGTTGTTTTATTGTTATGCTAAATAGTTCGATTCAATTTTTTATCATCTATGCTGCTTCGTACTGTATGTCGATTTTTATAAGTGAGGAATTCACTTGGTGTCCTATAGGCTACGTTTATCTACGTGCGATACAAGTATTGGCGGTAGCGGTAAATATACCGGTAATGGAAGTGACGGAAATTACCGGAGATAGGCGATTCGGAACAAGAATTCTAAAACCTATGATGTTTATATAGGCCATTAAGTGAAACTTACATGATCCTCCGCGAATATGTCCATTTCCCGCCTTTCACGTTTCCTGTTTCCTGTTTCCGGCATTATACTACTTTTTGTGTGAAATCTTCCTATACGTTTTCTGCCGAATTCTTCTCATATGAACAATTATCTCGTATATGAGACACACTTTTGGATGTGTCAAGTCAAGTTATTTTATAGTCACTTTTTCTTCCCCTTTAATTTTTTCCATTAAAAAACATAGCAAGATTTTTTTTTAAAGATAGAAGGGACGAACAAATGAATTTTTTAAAACTTCGACTCCAGGGAGAGTCTGAAAAAAGAAGAGTTTTTTTTTTTTTTCATGCATTTTTTCCATAATTGTGTTTATATACAAATGAAATTGTATATATATCTAAATGATTACAAACGAAATCAAAATCGTCATGTGCTTTACCGGTACTCTATCTTATCTAAGCTTTTATGTAATTGAAACTAAAGTTGATATCACACCAAGCCGACTGGGTTCGACGATACGTGACTGATGCAGTCTTTTTAGTTAGTCTAGTACCCTGTCCCTAAACTTGTACTTTGTTACATTTATAACGAGTGTAACATGGTAAGAGTTTAGGGGCCAAATACTAGACTATCTGTTTAGTGTGACGAGTGTCATCAAAGTAATTCAATAATGTCGTGGAAAGAAATCGACGCAGTGTGGCTTGAACTTCTACAGACTAGTCACGGCTGTACAACATCAACTCCACTGTGGTAGCTAAAATGACTTAACGGGGATTTATTTATACGTAAAGGAAGCAAAAAATTTCAGAATGTTCAAACCGTCTTCAAAATTTAGTTGACGGAATTGTCATGCAAAAGGCACCTTCCAGTAACAACACAAAGCGCCCTAATACCTTATTGTAGTAGGCCTACTTACTTGAACAAATCCAGTACAGTGTAGTTCACATTTTGCCGTGTAAAATCACATGCATGATGCTACAGCAACAAAGGAATTGTAACTTCAAGACGGAAGGTTTACAGTTCAAGACGATACAATAAATTGGTTCCTTGGCCCTATTTACATTCAGTGGGGAATCACAGCTTTGCTATAACCACCCACGATTTCAAAAGAGCTAATTATGTCTAGAAGAGAAGGCTCGAACCATATAGACAACCCACAAAGACCTGGAGTCTCCGGTTATCAATAGCTGAGGCGACACGAAAATGTAATACGACAGATAAAATAAACTCTAGTTATATTCCTCAATCCCAATAGAGACGTAATAGACTATTAATTCGGCCTCGTAGATTACTGGACAATCTCTTTTACAACTTATCGATTTTGTGATATTGGCCTAGTGATAGTCCGGGTTTGAAAATCAGCGCATTCTTTAGGTATAATTCTGTGTCGTTATTGTTCACTTCTTTCCACCAATTTGTAATAGTGACATATTAAAAACCTATTTAACGTTGGTCAAATTAGCCTGTATTGTTTGTCGAAATGAAGTGATCAAGCTGAGCGCATGCCCTATTTAGTATGAATTTGTGCCGCGGGGTATTTTCGCACAAGGAGACATGGTAATATAAAGGATATCGTGCCAAAGCTTAAAGAATATACTATAAAACATAAACAATATTAACAGGGTGGGGAATATTAAACATTAGAGTGAAGCAAGTTGTCTTACATTGCCTCAATATGTACTTTGTTTAGAAGATAACCAGCGTCATTATTTGCTACATGTATATGAGCTAGAACATACATGTAATGGTAGAAATTCGTAATACATTTACTTTATGTATACTGTTATCGCCTGTGCAACATTTAGCAATCTAACGATTTCCTGACTTAGATGGAAATATAAATTATATATCAAGGCATTTATGTGATCTCGCGGAAAAGATTGCGTTTTAGAAATGCGGCATTAGAAGGCACAATAACGGACATTTAAAATGAATGGTAAAACTATCTGAAACTATTTTAAAACACAGGTGCATGAAAGCGGGGTACAAGGCGGGGTACAATATACCCCTTATAGACATGCCTACTTACACGCAAGAGTTAGTAACTTTTGTAGCCCTCATGCAGGATTTCAAGTAAGCCAACATGGAAATATCACGACAGTAAATTTCATGCCGAATAGTCATGCAAAATGTGACAATCTTTCGCAATGACTAAAACAACACTACAGACACTCATATGTAATCTTAAGCTTTATAGCTTATGGACTTATTGGAACGGGAGAATTGTATGATGGGCCAAGAGCACCTAAAATCGACATTGGTTTACGTGAGTATTTAAAATTGATAACTCACTGAGATGGATATATTGGTAAGTGACGTTTCGGCCTAGATGCTAAGACCATTTTCAAGCAATCTCAGCATCTTAGCATCTAGGCCGACACGTCACTTACCAACATATGCAGAAGATGAAAATTCTTCTCAGTCGTCATGTTTTTGTAATGTACCCAGCTTCTAAATGCCGCTCAAACAAGACTTTGTTACATGTTTAAATGTTGTTCTGTTTAAAAAAAAAGTCGATTATACTTAGTGAATTTTTAACACTCACGTAATACACTGTCAAGTTATGGCGCACTTGGCCCATCATAGAAATGCCAAAATTGAGAGCTGCCTTTCGTAACATTGTCATTGGAGGCAAAGAATCTGTTGCCCGTCATTATATCCATCTCAATTCCACACAAAACCGCCCCATAAATGTAAGAACACGTGCGCAAGATCGCTACGCCCGAGTGTGTCATTTACATCATGGGTCACTGCCACCGAGACTGTGGGCCATGTAGGCCTACATTGCAATAAGACGACTGGTAGTTCATCCCGAATTGAAGCGTTCGATGTCAATGTGTTCGTTGCACGATTCTCCTCAGCCAGCACCAACTCAGATCTTTGTGTGTAGGATATTGTTCCCCATATCATCACACTTCCGCCACCAGGCCACATACAGCTCATTTCCCTGTTCACATCCTTCAGAGCATTGACGCGACGTCAATGTGTTCGATGGTGCAACAACTGGCAGGTATGGAGTCTGGTGGAGGATATGGTTCAGAGATAAATGATGGTTTCTTCTCGACCCCGATGAAGGACAGAAGCGCGTTAACCAACGTCGAAATGACTCATTTCTCCGAACTTCGTTTAACAGGTGGATAGAATTGGTGGCGGAAGTGTGGTGATCTGGGGAACAATATCCTACACACTAAGATCTGAGTTGGTGCTGGCTGAGGAGAATTAGACGGCGATTCGGTGCAATGACAAAATTCTTTAACCTCGCCTTCCTCCAGTTATGGACCAACATGCAGAGGGAGTTATTTCAGTGCACTTCCAGGCCACATACAGCTCATGTCCCTGTTCACGTCCTTCTGAACGTAAACGTGAATGTGCTGCCATGGCACTCGCCAGATCGTAAGTCAATTGAGCATATATGGGATGAGATCGATAGGCGTGCATGTCAACGTTAACGATCGCCGCAGACGCTTGCACAACTATAGCCGACGCGTTGCACGAAGGACGTTGATTTCCACAGAGCAGAATCATCCAGTTTGTTCCAAGGAGATGTAACGCATTCATAGAAGCACCCGGTGTTCACACCCGTATAGGTCGGAAGAACCCATCGTCTGTGAGTTTGACAGGACAGTCCGTACCGTAATTATGTGCTGTCATCATTCTTAATTAGATTCTCGTGGAGTCTCCATGAAGTGAGATATGTACTTTTAAGTGGGCACATTTTCACATTTGTACTTTGCGTTCCTTTTTATTAAATTATTGTATACATACCCACCTTTCTATTCAGTTCAGGGTAATATGGCTAGTTTACACTTCTGATAACAAAATTAATTACATTCTTTATAACTTCATGGTTTATGATTTTCATTATATTTACCTTATCGCTCAAAATTGTCTCGCATTAATTGACTTATTTGTTTTATTACAAATTGTAAGCCATAAAGTCGCTTGTTTACTGTGCCAATGTCTAAATGCCTTTAAATGTGTTTCATACCCTACTTTAACCACTTAATGTAGCGCTCACGAAATTATACCCACAGGCTACTGGATCTTAGAAAACACACAATTGGCTGCAATGCTTAAAGTATAGTATTATTTATATTCCCACACTTGTCTGTTTGTTAATAAAAGCCCAGTTCAGAGGCATTTCACTTCTTTGACGGCGATCAAAAATATGAAAGTGTTAAACTCTTGGAATAAATAATATCCCCCCAATGGAACAAAATAGTTTGAATATACTGAAAACATACCGCCCTTGGTCGAAGGGGTTCTATAATAATAAAAACACATCTGTAAGCAATGTACAAGCAAACATGCGATTTTGCTTTTGTCCATTTAAGAAACCTATCCTCAGTTAGTAAACTATGCAATGAAGATAAATATGTGATATCCCAATCGATGTATGTACCCAGTATGCGTGATCTGTAAGGCTTTCTGATTAAAAGCAACACCATTATCACTGATCTCTATAAAAAAATAAAAAAAATGACAGGTTTGATTCTGCGGACATTTATTAAAATGTACAAAGAAAAAACGAGTACTTACGATAAACATTTTGTATAGTTTATAGTTTCTTTTTTTGGCTTATCAACCATGGATAACCGACTGTTACATACGAGATAAAAGAATCAAAAAGAGACTGCTCAGACAAACAACACAAACACACGGTTTACAAAATTCATACATGTATTTAACCAAAACTCAAAACCAATGTCAAAAGGACGATACAATTAATGATGAAACATCCAATGTTAATGAGTCATTTAATAATATGTTCCTGTGCTGAACCACTAGGCGAGCAATATTGTCAGTCTTCACTATATTTATATATTCACCTATCTCCTGTGCTGAACCACTAGGGGGCGACACTGATGAATGAAAGTATGGAAGTAAACATGATTCACTAAAACGTGTAATTACTCACAGCCCATTCACATCACTGATTCAGCCGGTAATCCACATCGTACGTCTACCTCGTCATAGGTAATCCAATTAGTGTACATCTACATCGTCATAGGTAATCCAATTAGCGTACGTCTACATCGTCATAGGTAATCCAATTAGCGTACGTCTACATCGTACATCTGAGCCGGCCATACTGAGCAGGTGAAGTCAGTAGTGCCCTGACTTCCACATGATCACACAATTGAACCACACCCCAAAAATGTTATTGCAAACTTTAAATAGTATTGTAAGGGATACGCACTAGCCAATCATCACACATAAATCATTTATATTAGCATACTAAAAGACATGATAAATCAGAGCAAGTATTTAATATTCCTATATAGTCATAGTAGTCTCACAGCAAACATAACTTTTTGATATATAACCTGGTATTGATATTCTTATACATGTTCTAGATAGGACACTACCATACAGTCAGACACTGGTCAGACAAACCAGTTTTCGCAATAGTGTATTCATATGCAAATGTTCTTTACAATACCCAACTCGACTCCAATATATCAGAACAAAACAATAAACAAGCCTTGCATTGATATTCATCCCACATTTATATACATTATAACTTTAACGTTGAAATTCAGGCAAATCATTTAATCACATTTTATACAATAAATGTCATTATCTAACACCGACTAATGGTATGATGTACTAGATAAATTCCCAAAGACAAGTTTCTGGATGGAGATGTTAATCTGGAGTTGTTATGTGTAACATACAGGCTTATATGTTTACATGAAAACATATCTCGATAAAGTGAAATAACAATTGACATGTTATAAAGCATATGTGATAAATATGCAGCACAAAGGTATCCAGGTATATAGCCTCTGTAGCTCTTATCTAGAGCATGATATGTATGATCTATCCGTCTAAATAGGGCCTGTAAGTCACGTCATGTGATTAGAAAGATTTCACGAGATTCCTTCCAGTTCCGGGTACATGCTACTTCTTTATTTAGATATAACATCACACGGGAAGTTTAAAAGGTGACAATTGTCCCGTCCCGTCCTATAACTGAACCAAAAGCGAAATAAAAACCATCTTGAAAGACCACTAATCAAACCAGAGCGTCACAGTTTCGAGGATAGTACCCGGAAGTAAAGCAGAAATGAACGAGACTTACAGTCATATCCCTGTGCCAGTGCGGCTCTGCGGCCCTGTGGCCCAGTCGGTAAGAGCAATGGCCCAGCTAGCAAGAGCCCGGGTGTGGCATACATTGTTTTCTTTCTCTACCTTTATATATATATTTCTGAAGTAGATAATCAGAATTAATCAACCAATAAACTCTTTTTTGGGGGATAATATTTTAATATTGTTTTAAAGTCGCTACGTAAGTGACATGCGGATAGGGATAGAAGGTCTGCCGATCACTCCTTAGTCCAGACAAAATGACGTCAGAAACCTCCCTCACGTAGGCCTATTTTGGAGTGTTTGAGATTAATAAAGCTTAATTAAAACTATAAAAAAAAATACTGCCGCTAATAAATAAATTACCTGTAATCCCTATCCGGTACTACCAAGAAAAAAAAATAGAAAGAAAAAAAGTTAGAAAAAATTTAGGTTTTGGCAAGTGGTCTGGCCCGGCTAGCCAGTGTCCCGAGGGTTCCAATGCCCCTGCTTGCCTGCAACATTTTCGTTCACTATATTTATACCAGAAGGACCAAAACAATGAACTCATTTTTGTGTTGATATCTAGACACTTCTTTAGTGTCCGTGTTACATATAGACACTTAATCTATATGCGTATTTCATCTTTTTTTCATATTGTTATATTTATATCATCTTATATTCTTTTTGTCTAGCTGGTTAAATTACATGTTATTAGATTATTTAATATGTTGCTGCCAAATGTAGTTTGCAATTTATCCATAAATTGTAAATTGAACAATATTAAACGATTAAACTCTCTGACATCAGACATCTAAAAACGAGCCCTCATCTTTGGATATAATATATAGCTATATGGATAGTGGTGAAAGCATTTAAAAGTCTTCCTATTTGATTTGAAGAACTGGTTTGTGAATAGATCACAGTCATTCGGATATTCCTATATAACTTTCTATCTGTTATTCTCCTGAACGGATTCCGCCCACGTTTGTCTGAGAGAGAGTGGTAGGTATCGGATTCCAGACACGACATTTCACACTTCACGTGGTTCGTTCGCCAACTACCACTCCGCTGTATATGGACAGCATCTTATACCTACTGATATATTTAACAAATGTTTGTCATCAACTTGATCAATGTTCGTTCTGTGTAACAATTCCTCAGTGAGCATCTTTTGACGAGTCCAATTTGTTAAAAACACGTTCACTCAAATTTCAAACTTCAAAGGGCCATAACTATGGAACCAGAAACACCACAACAATAAAACCAACACTATAGCATATAAGTTTTTGTTTTTTTAAAATATGGTCAGTTAAGACTATTATACCAGCCTATTCGCTTCAATATCGAAAACCAGAGAGCAATGGAAATTATTTTTCTGTGTTCTTAAATTTGTGTAAAAATAGATACAGTTTTTATTCTTAAAATGCTAACAATGTCAGATATAGGAGCTACATGAGATAATAGAACAACAAAATAGGCCACTGAAGTCAGATTCGAAAGTCCTTCTTTGAACAGGGCTTTATACCTGATCTGTCAACACTTGTTCCTAAGCAAAATTAGAAAAACAAACTAAAGACCCAAAAGCTTGGGAAGTAATATTATATGGGCATATCTATTGTAGTTTCAACTGCGATATTTTTTTTCAGATGTACAAAATTTTGGATGGCCATTTTTTATTTTTGTGTTTTCATGAAATGTTTCCTCGCGGTAACAGTTCATTTTGGATGTTTTCTTATGTTTTCTTTTTGCAACTCTGTTGACGTCAATAGGTCCTCAGACATTGCTATTTTCTGTTGGTACATGTACATAAAAATAAATCCCCTTTAAGTCATAAAAGTAAATTGTCAATAAAAAAAACCCAGTAAGTTTTCAATATTCTACAAGCACTATTTCCCAATACTCTTCAGAATTAGCTTTTACACTTTATTTGATGAATGCACAGAAAGGGCAGAAGTTCGAGCCCACTTCTTTAGTTCCTAAGACTTTATTAGTGTAAGTAAATTAATACTTATTATTCGTTTGATTGGGTGCAGCTGTGAGTGGTGATTTTTTTTATCGGATATCTTTCCGGTGGATTAAACACGTGTTTGTATGGTTTTACCATTCACTAAACATTAACACCATTATAATTGTTTTCAACTGGAGATTAACTTCATTATTATCTCTAGCATCTCCAGTATACCACTGATGGACAGAGTAACCCATAGTTAATATCCGCAGGTAACCCTTTATTAGCGAGAACTAAGAAGATAGATAAATCTTGTACATTATATTGGAACCCATACATATTCACAAGCTTTCGGGCGAGGCACCCCCACTACCATGTACAGTCGCAACGGCAGTGAGTTAAACTACAGGAAGGATTATAGGCCTATGTACAGCAAAAACGAAGAACCAACTCATGAAAAACACATCGTAGTACCCATCCTAGTGCCTTGCCCGAAAGCTTATGAATATATATGGGCTATTCACAATCATATAATTACAATAGAAAACAAGGCATCACAAGGGATACTAATTCACTCGCAGTATGGCCTATCATCTTATGTGTATTCTATATACTGAATTAACTCATTTCCAAAATGACTATAATGACCTTGACCCCACGGCCTGGAATTCGAACATGTTAATGACATTGTCATGAGAGACATTTGTGTTGGTGAAAATGGACTCGGGGAAAAATAGTGATGACAAACACTTTCTAACAATCGCTGTAATTACCTTGTTGGCTATATCGTACGCATTTTTGCAGATTCAGCTATGTAACATAAATATATTTAAACCCTTTGAATACGTGTCCAATGAATACGTGTTCTTCCAGATAGCCATAAGAAGATAGATTTATAGTGATTAAGGAATAAACCAATTTCAGGGGGTTATTTTGACTGTACGTGTTCAAGTTTCGAGCACAATTGATCAAACCAGCCGTGAAATGGATATTTTCTATAACAACTCTTGTCAAAAGATTTTGAAATCTAAAGTCAATTTTCAAAAGTATCCTTAATAAGTAACTCATACTGGGGTAAATACATTAACCTTGTTATACAATTTCTGAGTTGCTTCTATTTCTTTAACTTAAACAGTTCTATCTGCATATCTACTGATATATTTTAAGATATTTCATACCTTGTTAGCTCTATCATTATGTAAGCACAGAAACTCCGACTGCCGTGCAATAGTGGATGGAACATCTGAAATCGCCGAACCCAGACTGAGTGGATTGAACCTGTGAAATCACCGTACCCACACTTGCTGGATAGAACCTGTGAAATCAACCTGCCCAGACTGAGTGGATAGAACCTGTGAAATCACCGTACCCAGACTTGCTGGATAGAACCTGTGAAATCAACCTGCCCAGACTGAGTGGATAGAACCTGTGAAATCACCGTACCAACACTTGGTGGATAGAACCTGTGAAATCATCGTACCCAGACTGAGTG
>JAVFBZ010150456.1:0-19366 GCA_032466195.1 Katharina tunicata
CAAAGGTTTATCATGAGTATTTTTCATTAACGGTTATCATGAGTATTTTTCATCAAAGGTTATTATGAGTATTTTTCATCAAAGGTTATCATGAGTATTTTTCATCAAAGGTTATCATGGGTATTTTTCAACAAGTTTATCATGAGTATTTTTCATCAAAGGTTATCATGAGTATTTTTCATCAAAGGTTATCATGAGTATTTTTCATCAAAGGTTATCATGGGTATTTTTCAACAAGTTTATCATGAGTATTTTTCGTCAATCAAAGGTTATTATGAGTATTTTTCGCCAAAGGTTATTATGATGTCGCACAGAAGCAAGATATATTTATAAAGGGAATTGCAGGTTCAAGTTTTTAACGAACAAGTAAATCATTACGATTTAAAATCAATATGTGTGCAAGAGACGCTAGACATAAGAAATCCTCTCCGTTTTAGTCAAAATATTAACAGGATTGCGAAGTGTTTCAATGTTCTATCGGATTTCTCAGATTTCATTTTTTATCATGTATCATTAAATTTAAGTATCATCAAAATTAAGTTAACGTTTTCTTTAAAAGTTTCATTTCAGAAAATCTTGGATTAATTATTAAAAAAAAAAAAAAATTCATATTTCATATTTTTCAGTATTGTTAGAGCGTTGACACAGGGATTTCCAAGGATTGCCATAGATTAGCAGAATTTAGAAATTAGGCACAGTATTTGTTTCAGCTCCTTATCTTAAATATTCATATCATTTAATTAACGAATTTCATGATTTGACAATTATGTGAAATATGTAAGTTAATATTTGATTTAAGTTATAATGAGTTATGCACAACCCTTTCTTGTTGACGAGGCAAACAAATTTTAAACGATACACGCGGAGAGAAACATCGCCATAAAACTTACCGCAAGTTTTAAAAAAAACATGTTCATGTCAAATGTGAAAAGATTTAACAATTGTGTTGTTGATTCATTTTTTCTCATGCAAATAATAATTCAAAAGCCACAATGGTCTGAAATGTTTTTCGCCACAAATTAACGACTTCACCGTTGTAGTAATCAATCAAGTGTTTGCAGTGATTCAATTAGTGCCCCCTCCAGCTTTGCGGCTTATTATACATGCTTATCTTGTAAACACGTTACTGCACGGCGCGCACAAAATTGCTTGTTATTTATGTAATTGTCCAGTGAAATTGGTCGTAATATATGCAGCCATCCACTGAAATCACTCGTTACATATTTCATGCTGCGACCGGAACCGCCACCAATGCAATGTTAGATATCACTGTCATTGGGTGCAGGATTGTCACAGTAAACCTACGCCATTTATTTTCTTTGATGATTCAAACTTCTCTACACTATTAATTAAAGATAATTGTATTGGAACGGTTATCCGTTAATTGCCATATTGGATTTCTTGCACAACAGTTTATCTTGTTCTATCGTAATTGGACAGAGCTGAGTGCGCATGCGTGACTTGTAAATCTTGGGGGAACGGGTCATGAATACCATATCAGAGGTCAGAACTGCATGAATCATATTCCACGGCATCTGTTTAATTAATGAATTTACTACAACATATATTTCATCAAATCTGCCACATACGTCTTATTTGACTCCAATAATATCGCGAAGTCTCCATAATTGATCCACGACTTACGCACAGATCTTATGTGATGTGTATAATTCTTGGAAACTGTCATGTTTTAGTATTTAGATATATAACAAAACATTAATGAAGGCATCAATACACAATGGCTTATAAAACAGCACCCGCTATGAGTCTATTTCACGGACAGAACCAGACTAAGAGCTTAAATATGATAAGAATATATTTCTATCAGGTTTCTACATTAATAGAAAACAAATTTAAAAACAATAACGACAAAACTTATCTGTGCAAAGTAAGTTTTATTTCATGACCGCATTTTTGAGTGTTCAATCCAAAGGAAAAATCAAAATAACTGAATTTAGATAAAAACACAGCATATCGATCAAATGAAGGATTGTGCTATTAAATAGATGAACGGATTAGCAAGTGAACAAAAACACGATTGAATGAATGCAGCCCATGTGCTCATAGGTTATTCCACTCGCTCAAAATACCGAAGTAATGGTCAGACCTTAAGTGGATAGTCACCATTGATCAGCTATGGTTGACATCTGCAGTCTGGATTAATCGTTCGATTCATAGGTATAAACTAAAACACATTTATCAACCCAAACAGGAGGACAACTCCATATTTCAACATTGTCTTCATGATGTCGGGGACGGTACTGACAGAATGGAGAACTCTACTTAATGACTGACTTTCTCTGTACGTTTTGTATTCTATAGTTCTACAGAAAGATCAGAATTCAAAAAACAAGATTGATTTATTAATGGTCTCTTTCTAAACGACACCAAACAAAAAAGAAAATATTACAAATGTTACATACAGGGTTTTTGCTGATTTATTTGATAAATACAGTTTAATATAATTAATATTATAATATAAATATTGTGAACGCAGCACACAAATTTGTTATTTTCTCCAAAAGATTGACTTGATTGCCACCTACATGTTTCTGGTATCGAAACAGGCCAGCTGCTGGGCGAATATGCTTGACCACCATTGTCCTGTTGGTTAGTTAAAGTTTTGTACATACATTTTGTCGAAGGTTCATGCTGGTTCAAAAGCTAGAGAGCTACATGTATATAGAATATGAAAATGTAAATATCTTTGTTAACTACTGTGCCATTCAGATATATGTATCCAAACTATATGTACACGCATGAAAATAATACATTTTATAACTAAATGTATACAAATATAAGTGTGTATTAATCGATCACTAAAATACCCACTAAACTATAGGGGTCTACCATGATAACCAAAGTGGTAATCACAAATGTAGTACACATTAAAGCCGGTAGTAACACATGTTACATATATATCTATATAGCCAAAACACATATGCCCATGCTGAATTAATGACAGAAGTAACTCTCCGATTTAAATTTAATAATTTCTCATATTTATCGGATGGAGAATGACAGTGGGAAAACTTGAGCAAACTATGGCGCCCCGTTGAATGGGATTCTGTTTGCTGGATTATAAGAAAAATAAACGACACATTGAAGTCACTAAATACCTACCGTTTATCGAGATTCATGTACTCTTTAATTTGAGCTCAAAATTTAAACATATGACTAAATTCAAATGTTCGCTGTTGTTGTTGTTATAGACCAAAACAAAACACGTATTTAACACGAGATTCAAGATGGAGGCAATCGGTTATGAAAGTTGTTGTTTTTACTACCCAACAAATTTTTTGGTTAAATCCTATATACATTTAACGGAGGTATGGAAAATTCCTTTTTTGTCATTTTGTTTGTTTCGCTCAAGTTTTCTAACTGTCACTCTTTATATCAACAATAATTATATAACAATAGATTGCTCGCCTGCTTGTTTGGCTTGGTGTTTTACCTAATACTCAATGTTAATTCACTTAAATGATGACTTAGCGTTGTCACTATGTTGTAAAAAAAAAAAACAGGAAGAAATCAGGTAAGAATCATCCGCGCTCACTGCAGCCACCAGAAAACTTCCCTTGTATACCTACCTGGACCTATGCCATGTACAGTGAGAGGGACTCAGCGATCCAACGCACATCCTACCCAAGGAGTTGAACCACGAAATATAGCAGAAATACTACTGTCATTTATACAGCTGTATGTCTGGTCTGCTCTTAACTGCTCGATAGTAACAGGATATATGACGTAACATTCGCTATGAACCGGACCTACTTTTATTCTATTCTTCACTGACAAAAAGAACTTTACAGGTGTTTAAATAAATCATGTGTGTCACTAACAACTAAAATGGAACAAACTAAATAATGAACTGAGACTGATCCCTTCTGAATCCTTGCTCAAGATGCAACTTAAATTCCATTTAATGCAATATATTTTTTCAGTTTAAATCAGTTGAAACGTTATGTACTTGTATGTTATGTTGTGAATACTTGTATGTATATATGTTTATAAAATCTCAATCTAATTTTTTAAATGTTTTAAACTGTTATATCAATATCAATATGTAAACGTCGTCGTGTCATAAAATGGATTGATACACGTCTATACATCTACATGATGGTTTTCTAACATAACCGTGAGGACAATTGGACTTATCAGACATGTGTACCAAGTTAACCAATCATAAAGATAATCTTAACTCTAAAATTCAGTGCCATTAGATAAAAAATACATCGAATTAGAGTCAAATTTTATCAGACGTTAATACTGACTAAGATTTTCTGTTTCATTCTTTTAATTAGCTAATTAAAAGAATGAAACAAAACTTATATATCAGCCCTTAGATACAACGATGATCAAGCTTTAGAAGGACACAAAATTAAGAAGTCTTAAGTCTTTAAGTCTAGACAAATGCCACTGTTAATTTCCCGGGTTAAGTTACCTTTTAAAACGATCTTCTTTAAGATAATTTGTGCGAAGTCACAGTATTTCAGTTAGTCAGAGGACAGGCAAACATCTTGTTTTATTTTATTTCTTGATGCTATCAGGCGCTTATCGTTTAATTATTCCGCCGGAGGGCCGCTTGTTTTACTAAGATCTCTTATTAAGAGTAGTCAAATTGACGAGACAATTTTGTCAGATGCGAGTCTCGTAGACAATCCGACCACAAGACAAGACATGTTTCACACCTTTCAACAAGCCTGGAGAAATTTGACTTCGCCGTCAACGGAGTGTGGCAGGGTGGTCTCTTAGCTCGCGTACACAAAACGGTTATAACAAAAAAACAGCCGAGGATCTTACAAGAGTTTAATTATGTATATCGTCTCATCAGGGAGAAATGATCAGTTAAGTTGTCTGTAGACAATACCACGAATTTCAGTCTCGACATTTGTCATAGCTCCGAGGGACTATTTGTCACTGTCATCCGCGAGAGAAAAGCTACCCCAAACCGTTCTTACCGTTTCTCATTAGACGCCGTGGCGTACAACCAATGTATGAAGACGGCCCCTTTGAATACAGTTACCAATGAAATACGTCCCAAAATATGCACACATAAAAACACGTTGTTGCCCACTTAAATGTTTGTAAAGAATCTCGTCAAAAGCCTAGACTCCAGATATGCAAAAAGTATATATATAATTATGTTAGAGCACAGTCATTCAAAGCCCATATATGACGCTCTCATATTTACATATATCTGTAATAGGGCGCCATTTGAAGGTTATATTCGGGATTGTAGACTACAATCAAGATATAGCTCGAAAATCTACATGAAATTGAACTCAATCATCAGATGTCAAGACCTACGGACTCCAGTATCTAACCTAAAGAAGAGTTTGTATGACCTGGGATTCCATTAGAACTTGAGGGAAACACAGATAATTAGTTTTTTTGAGCACGATCAGAATTTTATAGCTAATTAGATCGACTGACCTAACCTGTAGTGTTGACATGTATTTTTATGAAGAGTGTCCCAACTTTCTGCCAACATTTCAAAATATGAACCAAGAGTCTCTATCTTACAAGGTCAGACCTCGCATGTAAGTCTGAGTGTAAACGCGACTGTTTTACACAAGACATGTGTATTCCTTCCCATTACTCTTGGGTATGACTTTATATATCCACATTTTGGATGGAAAAGCACCAGTCCAAATTAATAGGCCTTATATCCCCACCCCATTCTATAACAATATTGGTGTTGGTGAAAAAACGATAAATAAACATTACATGATTTTAATTTTAAAAAATGTTAGTTTTATAAATATCTTATCCGTGTTACGCCATCAGCTTATAAACACTTCTAAATAAAATAGTCAGTGCGCGAGGAATATGTGGGGACTGTGTTGTTCTTGGAAGCCACATTCCTCAGATGTTCGGCTTTCTCGTCTCTCATCCAATCTTTTCACGCGTCATATACGCTTAGTCATGTTGTACCATTACATGTAGCCAATTCAACATAATACACAACAAATTGATACTGGCATTACAGTTGTAAAATAGAGTACTCTGAAATTGTATGTAGTATTCTGCCCCACTCGACAAAATAAATATCGTTGTCATACAGACTTAATTCAAACCTTTGTTAAGTCTTTCTATAATAAACAAAATGTTTAACCAGGTAAAGCCGTTATTGTGAAATGAATACAAAATACACCAGGTACGAATGAATTCACAGTATAAAAAAGGACTGATTACAAAATACTATATATATAAAGCAAGTAAGACGGGAAACTACGACGGCATATGTTCACACACACACAGTCATTCATTCATTAAGAGTAAATATATGGAGGATGACACATAGCACAAAGGATCTCCCCGATAAACACCTTATGTAAGCCATTACTTACGTGCTAAACGAGACAATATAATGGTAAGAGAATTAAACAATTTAGGCTGTATATTTACATATCAACTAACATGCAGAATACCTGCATTTTGATAAACGTTTCTCTAAAGAAGCTGCCTTTACTGACGCGCCTTCATTCCCCTCGATCGTCACTGCATGGCTTTCATACCGCCGTTAATTTGTCGTGGAACAAAAATAAATTCAAATTGATCTACAGTATATTATAAAAGCAAGGCAACTCAGGATAATTGTGTGTGATCATTGTACAGTTATCAGTCGGCAATATTAATATTTGAATCGTGTTGTTTATAGGTTATCCAGAAATTAGCACGGTTCTTCTTGCAGGTTATTAAACCAAACACGTTGGAATCGCTTTCACCATTTTCTATATATTGGCGTTTTGTCTTCCTCGCTGCTAAATTTTTAGTTACGTTTGTATTAATGGTGGATACGTAAGCACTTCCAAACGACACATTTTATCAAATTGTTATTTAAAATCTTGTGTAATATTATAAATGCACGTAACAGTTACACGCGTTTAATTGTCAAACACATTTGTAGTAAATAAAATGATTTAACTCGCAGTGTCCTGGGAAGAAGAGAGCCGGCAACAAATCCGTTTAGACTATTATTTAATATAGTTTGACCAATTCAACATGAGTATGGTCGCCTGCTTTGATAGAGGCAGACAACTGCTTTGGACTATGGTGTTTACACACAACACCTTTAATCAACATTTACAGGAGATTTCCTTAAAAATAACGGATTCCATTTCCCAAAATAAACAGTTTTTGGGGTCTTTTAAAGGCTTGGCAATAAAGTTTAGTGTACTATCGACAGTAAATAGATAAAATACTGTATATCTAGAAAATGTATCAGGTTTGTAAACTTGAATGGTCAATTTAGAATTTTATATATATTGAATTTTTTAATTTTTGTAAAAAAAACAACTTTTTTTTTTTTTCCATTTCTGGCTGTTATTTCACGGTTTTATTTACAACAATAAACATTTTTATTGACCAAAACATGAAAAACTCCAGCCCGTTTAGGTCAATAGGCGATAATATTTTCGTTTGACGGAATTAACAGAGACACCATAAAACAAGGTAATTGTGATAATACATCATACGCTATTGACAGAAGACAAACAGCATTTTTTAAGTTTTCTTATTGTTGATCTATTTGTTAACAAAAACATCAGGGACACATGAAAATTCAAGAAACAAAAAATACTACCCAGGTCATTTTATTTGACTAACAACTTCTAATTTAAGACGAGCAAATTGTATAAGTCGACAATGTTCCATTTTAACTGAAATTCTTGCTTGTATAAGTGTCAGCAGTCTGGTTGTGAGAAAATAAATATATTAATACATACTATATTCTTATGATACTTTTCTCCATCAATTTAAATATATTGTAAATTCGAAAAAGTGCTACTGTATACATTATTTATGGTTGTTGCACATTCATTATTTAAATGTTGATTAATTACTTAAAAGTTGTTGTGAATTGTTTTAATTCTCTTTTCGATATTTTAATGTGAATTGCGTAAGTTGACAAACAATCAATTAGAGAACAATGCATTAGTTTGCACGAGAGAAGGCCTGCAGGTTAAATGATCGTAGTAAAATAGGCCTAATCAAATACTTGAGGAAATGTATGACAGAGAAGTCTTGACATTGAAATGGGGTCAATTGCCCTCTGCTTCAATTTGTGCTTATTTTATACGACGAGTTTAATCAGCAGAATAGCTGTTTAATATTTAATCTTAGTTTACAGCCAATAATTGAAAGAAAATTGATTGGGTAAATCATTTTATTGTGTGATTTTTTATGATAGCTTAATATGTTATATGTCGTGGAAAGAAACACAATATGTCCCCGTGTTGGTTTTATACTTTGAAATATCTTCTTTATTTTAAACTGAAATATACATTGGTTGTGTTTTCTTGAGGTCTAACGAAATCTTCTGTGGGCGAAGTTCTTTCTCTACTTGTGGGTTATCGGGTGTTTTTTTTTTTTTTACGGTTGTGACTTATATCTGTTCTATAGTGTAAGTTATGAGCTTACGTGTATAACATAGTTGCTTCTTAGAAACTGTTTAATGATGTTATTATAACGAAAACAAATTTTATAGTAAATAAAGTTTGTATAGCAACTGTACGGAACACTATACACGGCATTATTATTATTAATAGGCTTACTTGTTGTTCGTTTGTTTATTTTCCGACGTAGATCAACAGGATAAAAAAAAACAATTATATATAAAATAATTATCGAAAAAGGATTAATGACCGAAATCTATTATTTTATTAAAAACAACACAAGGTCTGTCAAGGATCAACATTTTGTGTCTTTTTAAAGCCATTTTCTGTAAGGTTACTGGCGCAATATTTAGCCAGGCATAAGCTCGTGTACAGAATGCTAGATAACTTTCTAGCAAGCCTTCTGGTATTTATAGCATGTGTATATGTCCGCTAAGATCTAAATTTATAACAGAACAGAAAGAGAAAAATGAAATCACGCAAACGATCCGACATTTTCTACTAACATAGCCGAAACCACACAACTTGCTGATAAGTCAAACCAGTGACTATAGCCGAGTCACTGGAGTTTAAAATAGGAGTTGACGGCTACACAAAAGACTCAGTTAAATCTCTGAACTCAGCATGAAATACGTCTCGGACCTCCACCACCGTGGCGTCATAAGTGTATAAGAGGTACAGCCGTTTTCACTCTGTAAAGACGATTTTAAACAAGAACTTGCAGAAGCCAGTCATGTCTCGTGCAGCATCGAGGTTGGTTTAAGGGTAGTCGGGTGCCGGGTCCCACTCTAGTTGTCCCCTTAAAGACGCTACAAGACAGATAGAGAAATACGACTTGGGGGTAAATTGTCGACTTCTGTGTGCTGTAAATGTCGTCGAGCCGATTGTCAATCACTGAACCATTGTGCTGCTGATAATTAACCGTCTAGTCTGCCACGATAAACACACATCTATTATATGGGAGAGGCTTACAAAGAAACGCTTCAATTCAAACCCATAAAGCCCCACATTATAATCTATTGAGACCCTTTCTACGAGAAATGTAAACAATTGGTTTGCCTTCGAGTACTACAACCTTGTTCCCAGATGTCGATACGAATGGCTTTTGTCAAATTCTCTAGTAAACCGTAGAAAGAGCGATGTTTGAAAAGCTGGTGCCACGTGTCAGGGGACGGCCCGTTAAGGAACCCCTGGGAGAGTTTGACAGGGCGGAACGAAGACCGAACCTAGGGAAGAAGAATGATCGAGACGACCTATGTAACCTACACCGTTGACAAGTAAATAGCTGGAGAGTTTGTAGATTATAAAGATTCAGTAATGTGTGGCGATGACACTTACCTGCCTGACTTTGTAATCACCATCTCTGTTCCTAACTCGTGAAACTGGTCCCATAGCTCCTTAGAATCCAAGTCCACTTTAGGGTCATCCTGAATGTCAGACTCAGACGGATCCAGCGCCCGCAGCGGGCGGAGGTGTTGGTGGGAGAGCATCTCGGCCGCCGTTAAAGGTGAGCGAACCATGGACTGCTGGAGTTTGGGCAGTAAGGATGTAGGTAATCCCGCTCCAGGGAAGGGGAAACCTGGTAAATAACCGTGTTGCTGGGCCAAGAAAGAGTTCATGTTGAACTCTGATGGCCTGTGTAAGAAAAACGGATTGTAGGCCATTCTGACACCTCGTTAGAGAAAATAAAAGTTAGATTTCATAAGAGAATAAGTTTATATATCAGCACACACTATTTCACTTGAACTATACAAAACTGGCGCTAACTGTGAGGTGAGAGACCAGATGTTGTCAGCTTTTTCTAAGGACGATTGGTGGGTGATTCTGAAGGTGATATTGGATTTATCGCAGGTAAGCGTCTGTCTGTGTCGCATCACCTTAACCGCTCATTGGATTGGATGCCACGAATACATGCTGCCAATAGAGACGCTATAGAGGCGTGTTACACGCGGGAGAAAGTGTCTCTCTGTCATCAAAGGCTTCTGTCCTTTTCACCGCCACAAACAATTTAATCCCCGATTAGCTAGATGAACCAATAGTGTTGGGACTATGTTTACAACATTTCATATTTCATCCTCGACGACAGAAAATTCATTATCTCTGCCACAATTGATCACGACTACTCTAATCCGCATATAGCTAGCACTATAACATCGCGTCCTCACTCAAGCGGTAAATTTGATAATGGTTTTTCGAAAAGGTAAATATATCAACCTTCTTTATATGTGAAACTCTTCCCATCAACACAAATATACAAGGTTATTCCTGTATCATTCAACGCACATCCCCGTTACTCATATACCACTGGATTCATATACAGATATTCAACACCAAAGCCGACGCAGACGCTTCAAGAAATCTCACCATGGATGTTTTTGTTTCACTCCCAGTTAAAAATCCTCTGTTATTTTTGCTTCAAAATATCTGTTGAAGTTATACAGGACTGGACCCTTAACCTTTGGCTACTGGAAACATTATTTTCGACGCAGAGGGCATACAGGATTCGATATGGCCCAGTAATTCAACCAATAGGGTACTCGCATTTAACTAGAATACATCATAACACCAGGCGCCATAGCTGGTTGATTTTTTTGCAAATTTGCAGTCGGCTGACAGTTATGCGTGTTGGTAATGGAGACATGCGGCCCCGGATCGAGGATTGTCATCCACGGGATAATTACATCTTAGAGCGTCCATATAATTGGTTGGAACGTACACGTGTTCTAACCTATCTCACAGCCACATCGAACTTTGTAGCCTGTGTATTGTTAGTTATAAGACGCGTAAGATGTAAATTTCCGATAGTTTTTTTGTTTATAAGGGGAAAATTGTATTGACTTATTTTATCTTCCATTTCCAGTCCCAGTACATAAAATATCGTCTGTATGAGATGAACTCGAACTAGTATATTAAACAGGGAGCGCGACCTCCTCATACACTGCAAATCAGTCCTATTTCGGTTAGTGTATATTATATATATTCTCATTAAGATCAAGAATCGGCAAAGGTCTTAAAATCGGGATCGCTACGTTAAAGAATTACACTGTATGTTGCCAAAAATGTAATTCGAACAATACAATACCGTATAGAGGTTTTACTAATTAAGTGGAAATACGCCATTGATGGTAAAGCCTGGCGTGTTTCTCTAAACCAATTCTATTACAAGTCCTATATTATCTCTAAATTAGAGAACGGATTTCAAATAAGCGAATAAGTAAGAATAAGTAAGAAATATGTGTTGGGTCCTGTAGGAATTGAAATTGAGAGTATTTTTATTTTCGTATTTTGGAATAGTACACTCTTATATTGAACACATTCCAGTTGTTAAATTTGGCAGTCCTTTAGCACTCGCCCCAAACATTCAAGCAAATCGCTAGCAGTAATCGCCGTCAATTTACGAAATATTTATATTTATAAATGTAGAGAAAGAACATTTGCTTGCTTCCACCGGTATTCAAACTCGGTGGCTAGCAGGTCCAGGGCTCTTACCGACTGATCTACAGAGGCTCACGGCAGAACGACCGAATTTTTATCCTCCATATATATATTTGTATTAAATTTTTCTCGCCTCCCCCGGGATTCGAACTCGGGTCTCTGGTATATTTAAGGGACCCAAAACCAGCAGTGGTACTTACAATAATTAGAACAGTGCAATTATTTAAGAAACTATGGATGTGGTGTTAGATGTTGTTTTTGTATTTAGATTAGTTATAGGACGACTATACAATTGTGTGGCGCAAATCAGAACGAGAACAATAGTCGTGAAAGCCATAGAAAATAATAAAATATAGTGTATCAAAGCAAACCATAAACAGTGTAATCTTAAAACTCTCAGGAAATCTTATGTAAGTTTATATCGTGTTTTAAATATTTGGGATACGGTATAGTACCAACAAATATATAAACTGAAAATCTATTTCAACATAACATGTTTTTCGTTAATTTTTTTTAATTTCAATTTTGGGTCAAGTTAAGTGTTTGTTTGAAGTATAGCTTAATGGTTGCCAAATCCCATGCTTCAAATTCTTCACACATTTATAGCTTTTAAATTGAATTAAAACCAATATAGGTATATTCTTGACTCATGTCCAATAGGTTGTGTGATTTGTCCACTCTACGTCATCTCAACTGCTTTTGTTTGGAGTAACTATGCAGGCCATGGCTGAAATATGTTTTGGATCGTAAACGTTTGATGTCGCCGGTTCGATTCCCGCGATGGTCTCCAATTTTTTCTGATCTAATATCAATTTAAGATAATTGTATCGAGATAATGACAGCACTGTGTATGGAGAACGTACAGTCAACACCGAAACTATGTAAGAAGTCATCAACGATTTGTTTAATTTTTATTCTATCGTAGATTATAAAGACGCCGTTTGAGGGAATAATTTTAAATATTTTATCAGTTACGCCTGAAGTACACACTAGTGCTGAATACAAGCTGCCATTCTAGCCCAATACAGCCGTAATTTATAAACTATTACCTCTTTAACGATTACGGCTATTGAACTTCTGTTAAATGCAAATTTACATATATTCCCTGATTAGAAATCCACAGACCCCTGCTACTGTATTTTACAATCACGACAGTGCTGCTTTAGAGACAATGTTTACTAAGTAATTCTCCGGTAACCGTGTTATATAGTAGCAAAAAAGTCTATGTGGATTATTGTATGACTCTTAACAAAGTTCTCACTTAACATATTATAGACATTTCAGGCCGACTTTTAGGTAACTGATAGATTCTCCAAGGTTTGATAAACGTGTATTATTGATTTTATGATCTAATGATCCGAGATCATCTGACATAAGTCAGGAAATATAGCTCAATATTTTGGACACCTGTCCTCTAAATGTAATGAAGCTATTCTTTCGGTATCATTATAAAAGCTCGACGAAAATAAAACCCTAATGCTAAATGTGATAATTTAAGAGTATCGAATAGTGAAATAAAAAATATAATTTTAATTTTATTGACGCTCAAAGTTGTAAATCCACTTAGATGAACTGGCCTTACAAATATGAGGTATATAGCAGCCAATTAAATATTTTACTTCTTTCTCGATACACTTCTCTCTTTTATAAATTGTCAAATCCATTACAATAGTCGTTCTATCAATAAATGTAGACGAGAGAGCCAATCGATTCCCCAGTTTTTACAATTCTTTCATCACCACTTAATACACGCGTGTTGGATGTTAAATATACCTTTGCATGGTCAAAAAATACGTTAAGCTGTTGAGCAATTTATGGGACAGATTCATGTTACCTACTATATTGATAGGTAGAACAATTGAAAGGTTATTGTGAAATATTTAGTACAAATTATATCGACTCAAAAGTGCATGTATTTATCAATGTATTTGATGGAATTCAGAAATTTTTTTTTTTTTTACTTTTTCCACCTCAAATTATTGTAATTTTTTTTCTTGACATTAATAGAAAAACTATTACAAATTATTCCCAGTTTCAACAATAAATTTAAATTTCATCTAATTATCTCATTGTAATGAAATTGTATTTAAATTGATCTTACCAAAACATGTGGCAATGTCTACCTTTAATTATAGAAAGCTCATTAACATATGCTGTTTTCTTGTTCCGCGTATCTTCAATAACCGTTAAATTGAAAAGGGTCTATGTTTAATTTTGTATCTCCTTGTAGATTTTTATTGTATGATCTTTGTTTTTCAACACAGACAAAAACACTTTCTGAACTTCACCTACATGTATTTATAATTAAATTAAACTTTCATAGCATATCGAAATTAACGTAAGTTTTTTATCGGAGAAAGGTGTTTACACAGTTATTGATTTTTATATATACCTTCAGGAAAGATAATGTCGACATCGATTATTATATGTATCTCCTAATAAAAGTAACGAGTTTCGAGGAAAAAGTAAACGAAAGGGAAGAGATTAAATGTAGAGATACCAGATTTCCCCCAGTTTAAATATTTTTGCCACGAGACCAGTTAGTTTTCCCCTGTGGGAATATTAAAAATAGCCCGCATGTCTCTACTCGATTACCCTCCGGCAAACCTATGCCTTTGATTAATTGTATATATCCAGTAGTTTGATACAGAGAGCAATATCAATTTGTAGGTGAATTATTATTTATCAAGTTCAACTGACAGGCGGATTTATAGGAATGGTCAAATTTTAAGAGGAGTGAACGAATTTATGAAGGAATGGTCCAATTTTTGGAGGAGTGAACGAATTTATGGAGGAATAAACAAATTAATGGAGGAGTGAACGAATTTTTAAACGAATATATAGTGGAATGAACGAATTTATAGGGGAATGAACGAATTTATAGAGGAAAGAAGGAAATGAAGAATGTACGAGAATTAATTAATTTGGAATAAAAGAACTTAAATCAAATCAGAAAGTTATTTAACGACAGTAATTTGCACGTGATACGCTGTTTCTCTATCGATGACCCGCCCAGTCATCGTTTTTCGCAGTCTGTTGAGATAAGAATTAATACATGTATGTCAATTGATAATAACCCAAAATGTTGGACAGCTACTCGAACTGACCGTATGATGTATATATTTTGGATGATAGTAGAATAGAAGCAAATTGATTCCAATTCGAGGCTGTCGTGAAATAGTTCCATATAATCCTATTCTAAACAGAAGTCGATTGAAAGCTACTATACAAACATAGAAACAGACGTACGGAAACAATTTTAGTATTTTTACAACAATAAATCGTACACTTTGAATCGGTTTGTGGTTGTTTTATTTTGTTATTAGGCTAACATTAGAGTCTTTCAGCTGTGTGATATTTAATTTAATTTACATACTTTGTCCGATTTGTTGTTGTTAATCTTTTCAAACCTCACCCGATACACAACGTGTAGTATGGTGGCAGCTCCAAGAACGATACAAACGGATTCTATCGCAGATCTTTAAACCATATTTAGCAGTAGAACATAGTTTAAATAAACTGAAATACAAAGTAAGTCCTGATGTACACTTCTTCATTCGTCTGAGTTGTAAGTATACTATTTTGTGGCAAATATACCGCTGTAATAGCATATTGCAAGGGAGATAACCCACGTGGAACATTAAGAGGTTCTGTAAGGGGTGTGTAACAGCTGGGTCAGTTAAAGAACCAAGAGATAATTTATGTCATTTATGTTTAATGGGAGATTCAACTGTTTGTGTAGAAGCTCCTGTTTTATGTTGAGTTTTTCTTGATTTTGATTTTTGTTTTTGTTTTTCGTATTTCTATAAATATACATTTACATTTATTCTGCTGGTTTTAAGTTCCTGTAAACCAGCATATATCATTATCTCACTTACATTGTGATCTTTGTATTATAAATATGAAATCCATTCTGAAATAAGGTAATACTATATTAATAGTATTCGTTGCTAGCTAGTCTTTCATTCTTCAACGTTGTTTTCAAACATAATGCTTATTTTTAAAATATAACGAACCAGTTCCAGAACAACAACATGTTTGTATGATGGTTTACTATGTATTGTGCAGATTGTATTTTGACAAAAGGTAATAGAAACCCATATAAAATATTCAAGTGTAAACACCAGCCGGTTATTATCTTCTTTAGAAATTCGCTTCCAGAAAAAAAAAAGAATAAGGACATCTCGTTGATACGGAGCCGAAAAGATGGAATTATTAAAGCAAATAACTTGCATTATCTTATGGCTTTGAAAATTCACTGTATCCATCAGCAAAAAAAACCATGAAAAGCATCTCTTTTTTTGTTGCATGTTTAATTTTTAGTTAGTTTATTTAGTATTTTCAGAGAATTTAAGGATGTCGCCAAATGCAATCAAATTATTATGATTTTGTTTATTTGAAATGTTCGTATATTCTCAAAAGGTTAATCAACAATTGTTATAGTCCTGAAGTCTTTTCTTCGTTAAAACGCGACTGGTCAGCACTAGATGTAAAACAGATTCATTTTATTCTGCAAAAAATGCAGATAATTGTTAATAATGCCCTAGCAATTTTATGTCCCACACGTTTATTCACCGACAAGTACATGCATCTCAAGATAATGGTTGGTATGATGACAGTCACGTGTTGTTCATTGCAAAAGTTATCACAGATGACCAGCTTAAGCAATGAGTTCGTCCAAGAAGACTCAGTCTACGTTTCGAATCCCAAGCTAGGCAATGGCATTTTTCTTGTATTCCTCTGCTAAATAGGAGTGATGCTCACCGCGTCTGATTAGATAGAGCAAATCGGCGACTGACCCCGTTCTGGTTAGAGCCAGCCTGTCCACAATAAGTGTAAGGAAAATGGGTATGGAGATTGCGGAGTGTGTTTCATGAGATTGTCTCTGGTTTGGTGACCAAGAGGAAAGGCCTTAAAAAAGGCTTTAAACCTGTTTGCAAATGCTTTTTCAGCCTTTTTCGGAAACTCAATAGCGTTTTAACCATTTTAGGTTCCATACCAATGTTGTCTACATAGCGAAAGATTGACAGCCCCGCCTTAGAGCAACACGGTCTTCCGTTATCTGGAAGTCTCTCTTTATTTCAAGAGAGTGATGCCCCTTTGAATCAAATAAATAGTTATAGATCATAAAACATGAAAACATGAGATTGTGTTGTAAGGAGAAACACAGTTAAAACACATAAACTCTGAACGAACGTTGAATTTTCAAAGTTATACAATTATGAAACTTATGAGGTTTGTGTCTGGTACAAATCCGTATAAAGAAAGGAAGAAGAAGTATGACGGTAGAAGTATAGAAGATAGAAGTATAACAAAGCAACCCCTCAGTCCTCATGTTTTACCGCTAATATGTAATATTAACACTAAAACACAGTCGACATTTATTTTACCTTTACCGAAATGTAGTCCTGCATTTAAACAAATATATTTTGATTTTTGATTATATACATGAAAGTTGTGTCATTCATGAAGGAATCTGAGATCATTTGAATAATCGTATTTTCTCAGTAGAACCAAACAGACGGACAGTTAAACCGAAAATGTCAAAAAGAAAATCGACACCAAAGCTAAGACATCAAAGCAGTTATCTGAACCCCAGTTTTGATTAGGGTTTTTCGCCGTACGTTAGGTTACCCAGTTCCACAAGATTGATCTTTAGGTCGCCCCTGATGAAGCCCTGTTCCCTTCCCGCCTAGAAGTAATAATAAAAAATGTCAAAAACCGATGCAACACGATAAAAGCCTTACAGATAATTGTCAGTAATATCTGCCGTCTTGAAAAGGAGAACAAACAGACGGGGTAAATACAATTGTCTAGCTCAGTTCTCTTAGCTAGATCAGTGACACTGAGAACCACCATCAGAAGCTATAAGTCAGCAAAGAAACAGAGTCTTTTACATTCATACTGTGATTAATTGCTGATTAAATGGTTTAACATTTGAGACCATGTAGTCGCTGTGCGCTGGCCTTGTGTCAGTAGCTGTTTGACAAGTCCCTTCATTAAACCTAATCCCACCTAGCACAGACAGGCGGGTGGCAGGACGTTGTTGTTGCCCTGGCAGCAATTTGCCTTGAGGGGCGTCTTGACAAGGAGCCGACGGGAGCAGCTTCGATGATGAATGGGACTCTCGGCGCACAAAGAATACAACAGGAAGGTGATCGACATTAGCCAGCTTTTCTATACTTACCTGCCGATCTTTCAAATAAAACACATTAGTAGCTCGCCAGTCGACCGCTGTCGGCTACCTGGACGGCGAAAAGAGGCCAGTCGCCGCCGCGAATGTCCCAATGTTGACCCTAGACGCCCTTACTACAATACATCATCTTCCGAGGATCACTGGGTAAAATTATCGCCTCAAGTCTTTACTGTGAACGTCTCTCGGCAAATCTACCCAATCTGTTGGTTAAAATCATGGTTATTCCGACAAGACCTCGTGTTCGTTGAGTTAAAGAATGTATATGGATTTTGGGTGAAACATTAATGAAATCTAATTTTTCTTTTGATTTATAAAATATAATTACAGTTAGTGACGTTGGATTTATTGCCTTAAACTATTTTAAAACTCATAGACCGAGCCTCGATGATACAGTTACGACTTGCACAGAAACTGTGCTTTGGAAGAATTCTACTTTGACTTTGACTTTCTGCAAAATTCAATATCAAAGTTACAATTTTCATATTAACAAAAAGCTTCACGAAGAGTTTTACATTCTTTTTATTATATTACTAACATTAAATCGCATATATTCAGAACAGTGTATACCTCTTGCTTCAGTAAATTTGGTCATTCGACACAATAGTATAAAATCGTATTCAATGTTGTCCAATAACTGTATGTTTTGTCTTAAAATGTTTTGGTATAGGCTAGTCTTAATAATAATCTTCACTGAAGTTTAAAAGAGAAATAAGAACTTAAACTCCTCAAAGAATATTAAAGTATCTATATGGTCGGGTTTATAGCGTTATGGTTGATCGATCCCCCGGATGTAATCGATATCCGCGAAGTTTAAGCACCCTGCAATATGCCACGCACAGACGAAAACAAGAGGACCTAATTGTGCATTCAATAAGATGGAGTCTCAAGTTAGCTGCATAATTAATAACCATTCTATGGTGAAGAAGAACTATTGTCAACTTAGATGAGTAGTTTCGGACTAGACCTGCGTCTGAACGATTTTGGTGACTACGCGACGCACTGTTAGTGTCATTACAATCCCCCATATGGCTACAGATGAAGGGGCAAACTAACTCCTCTCATTATGCCGTAGGTTAATAAATAAACAGCTGAAACATAGTGTGTCATTTGTAAAGCCAATGTACCATTCTACTCCAAAGACATTCGAGTAACTTTTAGTTTTAAATATTCACAAGACGGTATCGAATGACGTTGTCTCATTGTGGTCTTAGCGCAATGTGCTTGTGGTAGACAGCATAAGGATATAAAAGTGTTAAAGTTTAAAAACTTTGTTATTTTTTGTCTTGTATGTTTGCTTAACATAAATTCTTTAGCATCAATATATATATATTCCAAT
>JAVFBZ010150467.1:4677-19366 GCA_032466195.1 Katharina tunicata
TAAGCCAAACATTACTGATATATGTCCGATATCAAAGTTGTAAGTTGTTTTTATTATCTAGAACACATTGTGACCTTTATTCTGATGGTCGTTTGACCATTTTTTTTTTTTTTTATAAATTTTCATACTTTGTGTGTTATATTGTGTTTTATTGCCATAAAAAGTTTAATTTTAAATAAATGCCCATCCAACAAATCGAAGTATACGATATTTGGTCTTCAAGTTCTAGTTATACATGTAGGATGAATACAAATAGTGCTTTCAGTGCTATTCCTAGTTAGAGGGCAAAATCTATCCGGCAATACCGTATTAATGAACACATGGTTCCTATTGATACCAAGATACAATTGATGTTAAAACTGGAGTAGTCACATCAATCGGGGTACAATTGTACAGCCTTACGAGATTTACAGTCGAAGTAATTTGACTGTCTGGCAAATAGAGGCGTGCTTGTAAATCAGACATCGTAAGGACACATACTCATGCATGAAATAGTGCCTAATTATCTGTTGATACAGTCACAGGTTTAAATGGACAATCAATAGGATATGTTTGGGTTGTGACTGGCTGGCAAATTTCGACATAACGTATAGAGAAATCAGATCATGACCCATTTAGATTTGAGGCTAATCATATAGAGAGGCTCCCGGACGAGAGTCTCTGTTGAAGTGCGTACTCTCCGGGCACAGCTAATCAGCCAGGTTTCATATCAACTATAACATCTCCAAAATGAGCACACGACTATCAATTAGTATAGCAGTAAATGTTAAAGCGCTAAAGGAAACAAAGGCCAAACCAAATCTCTGAATATTGTAAGTGTCTCAACGATTCAACCAAGTTCACGGTTCTCTGTTGTTGTTTTTTTCCATTTGACTCAGCTGCCCCAATTTTTGGCACCTTTTTTCCAGAGACTGACGAGTGAATGTTCTTGGTTAGCTTGAAAAAAACATGCTTCGTCATTGCATTAATATATAGTTCTTCTGAATACGACAAGACGTTTTCTCTTTGTTATAAAAGTGATTTTACGTTTTTATCTTTATCTTAATGACAGTATTTATTTCTGAATGCGCTTTATTGATAGAATCTATTTTTAAGTCCAACTCAGATTTTTGGCTAGCACTGTTCACCAGACGCATCCAGCACACTAGGAAAAATGTTGAGAAAAAGAACAATATATTTCTGCCACTGTTGGCTCTTTTTGTTCAAGAGTTTGACAGATTATCTGGAGGTTATAGGTCAGTTGAAATATATGGATCAATGAAGTCATTGAGAAGTCCATTCACATCTGGGAATGATGCCCTATGAAAGGATAACTATGTACAAAAACACTCGTCCAAAGAGCCATCATATAATTTCTAGTCCAGTGAGGCCTCAGCGAAAATAACCATTTCCTTGGGGCGATCGACCAGAAAGAAGTTGAATTCGAGGATAAAATAGATTTAACTTTGCAAACGAGACACATATTGTGAATCTTATTTCCTCCAATCACACAGTTCAATGTGCAAGTATCAGAAATAAATATTTTCCTGAAAAGATGAAAAACGATGGATGTATATAATAAACAAGCTATATTTATGAGTTGCTAAAATCCCTGATGTAGGATTTTTTAAAATAAAATTTATGAAGTGTTCAGGTTAGGAAGTGTGCTTTGTTCCGATCAATATTTTACTTTTAATAAACATTGTGTTGCAACTCGTTACCTAGGAATACGAAAGACCACTGCGGACCAAATACAATCGATAAGTGTCTGAGTAAGGGTTAGAGATTTAAGAAGATAACGTATCGCCCCTATATGTCTTTTAGGACATCACCTACAGAGAGGAAGTAGAATGGGACGGGTATGTGTGACTAGATTTTTAAATTCTCTCAGAGGTAAGGCTGTTTTTTGTTAATCCCGGTCAATATAAACAAATGTTTTTTTTGTAAAAGGCGAAATGCTTATTCACACAGTGCACCGAGTGTGCATCTATTCGAAAACCTTACATTGGGTGTGTGGTAAAGGGCAGTTGGATAAACTGATGTTTGACGGGCTTGCTAGTGAAAGGTATAGTACGTGTTTTAACCTTTCTTCTAACAAACATTTGGACCTTTTAATAGCTAACCGTAAAATGCTAGCTGAAATGTCGAAAATTAAAACACTAAAAAAACTCGAGCTACAATAACACTGTTCATCTATATTTTGTTCTAAATGGCTGATGAAGTCGTTTTGCGCTTTGTACTTTCCACTTTAATTTTACTTTTATATCTGTTTTATGTCTTTTGCATAGTGCTTTCTTTGTGGTTATTACGTCTCTTCATTGGATCTTATCCTTTGAGAAAAATCTGCTGTTTTTTTCTCGTCTTTTATGTAATATGTGTCATATATAAACAAATCCTTAAAACGTGTGGAGTGGATAGTGAACGTCGGAAAAAGACAATAATAGAAAAGAAGCGGAAAAAACAACAACAAGGAAAACCAAAACCATAATAAAAGACAACGTGATTTAAGGTTGGCTACCTCATAAAATGGCTTCACAGTGATAATGACTGCTGCTTGTTTGGTTCCCCCGCCTATTGAACGAAAATAAAGTAAACCAACTATAAAGTGAGATGTTACAATTGCGATAAACGTGCGAGTGCTAGTTAAGTGCGAGAAATTTTCACATGATTCTATAGATTCGTTGATTTTCTTTTGCGAGAAAATAACTTTAATTGACATAACATTGCGTCCGCTGCAAATATAAAACAAGAAATAATGCATTTAAATTAAGCATTTTGGGCACCTGACAAGCGAGGGCTTTGTCATTCTGGAATTTTAAGACTATTCTATTTGCTGTTTTCAGGGAACCAGGGCTGTTATTGTATCCCAGGTATGGAAAATCTTTACATAAACGGTGTTGACACAATACAACGAAATATATAAATCACTTCTCTTACTTACCCCTCGAAAAAACGGCTTTATATTAATTTATTTATTCAAATTATTTATTTATTTGATAGGTGATTTACGTCTTACGCAAAGGTATTTCACTTACATAAGGATTTTGCGATGCCGGTGTATGGTAGAAAAGTGGGAAGAAACCTCATCAAAAACGCCCTGTAATCTCTGCAGCCATTGCAAACTTCCCTTGTATACCAAAGGTCAACAGGAAGATTCCAAGCTTTACAACGTACAGTGGAGGGGACTTGGCAGCCCAGTGAAGGGTACTCAACAAACTGAGCGGTTTTAATATAAACAAATCTGAGTTCTATTTTAAGTAGAGCTTTTCACAAACACGACTGTCCTACTTCAACGTTTCTCAAGTAAAGATGACCAAGTCTCTAGACAAAGCAGCGTGTTTAGAAATTATGACAAATTTTGTCATAATAGTGATGGCGTTTTTTTTTCTGGTATAGTCATCTAGCTATCAACCCGAAAAAGCTATTTCAATACAAGTTCCGCTTTGATCTGAAGAAAGTACGACATTGCATTAACTTAAATTACCGAATTTATTTATGAATGCGCTTGAAGTGAAGAATTTGATATTTAGTTCATTCGAGATTTTTGGCGACTACCATTTTTCTTCCGGTGAACCGATTCATTAGCAACATGTTTGGTAGCCTAAAACTTTATATTCGATTGATTTATCACTGTTCACCAGACGCGTCCAGAGCACAAGGGACATTTTGAGAAACGGAACAGTGTGTTTCTACAATTAGTGTTTTTTTTTTACAGAGTTTGACATATTATCTGGAGCTAACAGGTCAGTTAAAATATATGGATCAATGAAGTCCATTCACATCTTGAAATGAAGCACTCTGAATGAATAGCTACAATGTACAAAAAACACCCCAAAGAGCCATTATATTATTTCTACTCCAATGAGGGCGTTAAAGAAAATAATCATTTCCTTGATGTAAATGACATAGATCGACCAGAAAGACGTTGAATCCGCATATAAAATCGACGAAACCCGACTAGTATTATAAAATTAGTCTTATACCCTCTTATCGCACAGTTTTTGCTACAAAGTGCATACGTGCACGGAATAGATATTGTTCTGAAAATCCTAAAATGGTATATCTGCAATAAACATGCCGTATTTATGAGTAGCTTTATATCTCAGCTGTAAGATTTTTTCAATAAAATAAAGATCGTGTTATATTTGTAAGTTAGTAAATGTGTTTTCTTCAAGCTAATAGTTTACTTTTAGTAAATATTGTCCTCAAAGGCATTACATAGGTATACAAAAACGACTGCTTCGTATGAGATTATATATAAGGTTATGGATTTAAATAAATGGCACACATGTACTCCACTTTTTGCAACAGTGATATGTATTTAAAGAAATAATGGCACACTCTCAGAGAAACACGGGCAGAGTTAGATGGGTGGGACTACATATTATTTTTAGAAGAATAATATTTAGAGACATGTACATAACGTAAAACGTGGCATTATTTTAGAGAATCATTCGGCACAATTCCAAACGACAGACCTTTTTCTACAAAACACCCTTGTAAATTAGGTCATTAAGCAGTACAAATTGAAAAAAGCTGTTTTTTCTTCTTGTTTCTTGAGCTCTATACCAGTGTTTTTTCCATAATGTTGTGGTTTTGTGATTTGCTACTTCTCCTTGCCATTATCTCCAACTGTATTCTTTATTTTGCATGGTTCGCCAGATGATTATCTTTGTGTGTATCCGTCTCTTCTTTGCCGCTTTCCATGCGATACAATTCTTCGGTTTTCTCCTCTTTTAAGTTAAGGAGAACCTTTTATTGCAGCGTAAAAATAAATCATTAAAACGAGTTGATATTTACCATATAATACAGCTAAACGTTCTATTGACGAACAAACACACACACACACACAAAGTTGGCGACCTCAAGTAATATAACTCCAGATGGGGTGCATGTTTAGTTTTCCCGCTTATTGAACGAAGATAAAGTAGGCCAATTGTAACGTTAGGTTTTAGAAATGGAATCTTACATTAGCGCAAAGTGTGGGTATTTTTTACATAATGCTGTAGTTGTTATCAGCCGTTTGACTACATAATTGTGTCACTTGTCATGATGTTTTTTCCCACTGCAGAGGCCATGAGATAATCGTACATAGATATTCTCACTACAAGTTATATGGTCACTGTTTTACAGTTGAGAATTTCACTAAATTCTGTATATTTTCGAGAAAAGGGATTAAACTGATATAACATCGCGTCCACTGCAAATATATAACAAGCAAATGCATAAATTGAAATTCAGCATCTTAGGTACCTAATAAACGAGAAATGTTTTATTCTGAAAAGTTTAAGAAAATTTCATTTCATGTTCTCAAGTAAAGATGACCTGGTATTGCATCTTAGGTATGGAAATAGTTTTACAGGAACAGTGCTGACACAACACAGTATTATATATAACTCAACTATGTTACTTACTCCTCAGAAAACTTGTTCTTGGTGTTCTGATACTTCAGATGGAATCATTCATTCAACTTTTCTCAGGTGACGATAACCAATATCTACAAACAGAGCGGAATGTTCTTAATATGGAATAGTTCTGTTTTTCTGGTATAGTCTCGCTAACCTATAAAAGAGATTTGATCACATTTGTGCAAGTTCACCTTTGATCCGAAGAAATTATATTTTTGTTCTAATGTTAATTACCATATTTCTATCTGAATGCGCTTGAATGTAGTCTGCTATTGAGTTTATTCGAAAGTTTTGGCTAATACCATTTTGTTTCCATTGAATCGATTAATTAGTGACGTTTTTGTTTTGCAGCCAAAAGTAGCTCACAATAGTAACTGTTAATATTCCACATGGGTTTAGCACTGTTCAGCAGACGCATCCAGAACACAGGGGAAATCTTGGGAAACAGAACAGTGTATTCATTCCATTGTTGGCTCTTTTTTCAGGAGTTTGGCAGATTGTCTGGAGGTTTAAGATCAGTTGGAATATATGGATGAATGAAGTCATTGAGAAGTCCATTCACATCTTGCAATGATGCTATTTGAAAGGATAGTTGAAATTCACATAAGCACTCCTCCAAAGAGCCGTCATATTATTTCTAGTCCAGTGAGGGCGTTAACCAAAATAACCATTTCCTTGGTGTAAGTGACGGAGATCGACCAGAAAGAAGTTGAATTCGCGCATAAAATTGATATAACTTATTCAATAAAATACAGGGTGTGAATCTTATCCCTCCTTTTATACAATTCACGGTCCAAACGTGCGAGGGCTAAAAACCTAGATATGAAAAAGGCGAATTCTAAGGAAAACAAAATCGGTTAGTATCTGATTAAGGGGTAGTGATTTAACAAAATGACCCTTTTAGGGAGGGTGATATGTGTTTTACGAAATCGGTGTACGTTATTTGCTTCTATTCGGAACCTTAAAGATTGTGTCATGGGTAATGGACCTCTGGATTAACAGTTGTCTCACGGGCTATCACTATTTCAGTGTCCCTGCTTACCGTAGAGAAAGATTCGCAGCCTTTACCTGGATAAAAAAAAATCGTTCGTTCTACCGTGAGCCTCTGTAGTTCAGTCGGTTAAAGCGCTTGCTCTGCTAACCAGACACTCGAGTTCGAATCCTGGTGGAGACAAGCAACATTTTCTTTCTCTACATTTATACAAAAATATATATATGCCAGTATCAGTCAATCAGAATAACTCAAAACAACAAAACATTTGTGGGTAATATCTAGATAAAAAAGACACTATTGCAGTGTCCCTGTGTCAGTGCTTACCGTAGAGAAATATTCGCAGCCTTTACCTGGATAAAAATTCGTTCGTTCTAGCGTGAGCCTCTGTAGCTCAGTCAAATTAAAGATTACCAATCTCTACAGAAAGAGTATTTAGAAATTATGACAAAGTCATTAATATTATTGTAATAGATTTTATATTAAATTGCATCCAATAAATCAAACAGAAATTTGTCGAAAGACACGGGATTCGGAATGGCAGGAATTGTCAATTGTGCAGTTGTGGAAACATATTTAAAATGTCGATTTTCTGAAAGAAATTGATATAGTCGTTAAACGATTTAACGTGTGGTGTTTAATGGTTTCTGCCACTTGCATATCTTGTCTGTTGTGACATTGGCTTTACCATCATAAAGTTTCCATGTATTCTTCTAGTTACTGATAATGGCACTGTTTTAGTGGGACATGATTGATACATTATATATTACCTGACATTTATCTTAACATAGATACGTTTATAGTTAGTGGAAGAATCTGTTAAGGAAGGCTCTACATATATACTTTTGTAAAGATTAAAAACTAGAAACTAAAAGCGTTCGTGGTGAAGGCAAGCTGAACAAAACCTTCAGATAGTTTTTGGATTTGCGCAAAGTAAAGCCAATAACAATAACAGATGTTCTTGTGAACGAGATTCCTCTTTTTCAGGTAACGGCCTTCTGCTAGATTACCGAAAACGATTATAGATCGCCCGAGGACAGTATCCGGCCTTGGGAATTATCTCTGATTATCCTATAGTTTTTTTTTGCAATATTCTCTCAGCACAAGGGTTACCTGGTGCGATTCGAAACCAAGCGTATTTAGCAATGTAAGTAGTATATGGCGCAGTGTTTATGGATTGACAAAAGTAGTTTTTCGAGAATATGGTGAAACAATTACAACAACCATTGTTATGGGTTTTTTTTTACGGAGGTGAAAGAATAATTCATGTTGTTTACATTACTAATTGCCAAACTTTACCAACAAGTACCAGCTTCCTCTAGATGGCCAAATTGTAATTAAATAAAACATAGAGATATCTTTAATTTTAATTAGAGATATCTCAATATAATTAGAGATATGTCTTATTTATTACAGATATCTTTATTTGAATATTATATATTGTAATCAATTACAGATATCTCAGATAATTAAAGATATACGTAATTCAATTAGAAATGCATTTCTTGTACTTCAGTTAGATATATCTGTAATTCAAGCAGAGATATCTTTATTCAATTAGATAAATCTCTGACATATTTAGAGCTATATCATATTATTACTTATTATCAATTTGTAAAAAAAAGGAGCGAACCTTATCTTTGATTAGCCTTATTGATCTTCTCGTTTTAAATGACAATGCGGAGTTGCTTCCTTCGATGCTACCAATACATCTCTGTAAAAGTCTGAAAACGTGATAATGTGAAAATGCAAAACGACAACAACTTGGAATTTATATATGTTTCTCAAATCACTCGTTAATGGAAACAAAAGGATACAAAATTGCGAAATTATCTGCAAAACTATTATTAACTCAGCAGCCACCGGAAAACTTCCCTTATATACATAAGGTCTACAAGGGGGGTCGAACTTATTCCTGGTACAGCGAAAGGGGCTCCGTAGTCCAACGTTAAACCAAAGAGCCACGGTGCGGCCCAGGGATATGTCATATTCGAGTGAAATAGCGATATATTGTATTGTGTACCCTCTGATAATTTGGTTTTCCATAATGTGCCTGTGTCTAAAGCTTTATCTCATGTACAAATTGGCACAAACTATTACAGCATGGCTATCTAATGATTTGTGTTTCGAGTTCGTGTCCTTAGATATCTTATATTAAAAAAAAAACCTTCCGAAAGTTCGTTTTGGATGTTTAAGACTATAGTGTTATTATGTAATTCTGGAAAATTAAAAATAGATTAAAAGAATAAGGGATTCAATAATGATCTACTGTATCTTGTATATGACACAAGTATCAGAATATGTCTGGGAATATGCCTTATTCAGAAAACATGCCTGGTTATAAAAGTATTCCCTTTGTGTACTTGCAGATAAAGAAATGCAACGAGCCCAAACGTATATTTACACAAATCACATTTGCATCTCTCCCCACAACCAGAGAGCCTCGAAGCGAACTTTATAAGCGGATTTAAAGTTTTCTTATTCGTCGATCCTATCCTTATCCATTAAACACATATTTGCACAGCGAAAATAACAGCTAAACCCCGAACGAGTTAAAGGCTTTTAAATTTTCTTTAAATTAGTTTATAACGTTAACTGGTTGAATTGTAGGCTAAGAGTTGCCATAGGATAGCCCCAAGTGATGAATACGGGTGTTTCCAAAAGAGGTCGGACTATATATACACGTGGCACATCAATAAGACCAGTTTCGTTGATATTGATATTTTGCAGTGTACCTTGGACAATGTAATTCAATACGTATTAATACCTGAATTAGGTGCTTCGCATTTTGTGTTGGTTTATTGGTTCATTGTACATCTGAAAATTAAGCACCGGAAATCCTGCATAAAACCGTATGCCTAACTCAATTCAGAATGTAACAGTGGTTTCCGAAATAGTAGCTTGTCTAAGCTTTGTTGCTGCAGCTTTCTCTTGATATCAAGTATACTTGATTTTTAAATGTCCTGCGTTATTAAAATGATGAAACTGTTATTATTCTTGTGTCACTGTGCTATATAGCACAGTATTACTGCTCTAATAGTAATAACATGAACATGTATTTTGTTTTATACGTTAAAATGTATTCCTTTTTAGTCTTAATGCTGTTCTGTAATGAAATTGTCCCTTAAACTGCTTGTCACAGATTGATGAGTGTACATTTCCGTTTGTTATCAGACATAATGAACCAATTAATAATGTTCAGTTAAAAAATTACACATAATTACACATAAGGTGAAGCGAGTATGTCTGAAGTGATTTGTGTTCATTTATGTTCGTGTATTGTTGTCCGTGCCATACGGCTTTATCAGTCACTGTACTTAGAAGCCAGCATCAGGTGGTTTTCCCCTTTCTGCCATTGAACGACGTTTGCCTGGACGTATGCTGCTAGTCTTGTCAGGCTTCATTGTTAGCTGGACGTTTTGGCTGTATAGCGGTCGTCATATAAGTTAATGTACCTAAGTGTGTCAATTTGAACGCATTTACGGTGTTTCTCAGTTGTTAACCAATCGATCTAAAGCAATTCCAATATCTTTTTTTTATGTATTATTTTCATTGAGTTAAGGGTGTCAATCGTTTACATGTAGTTCTGAATATATTTAGAGTCAAGATTTATCGATGGCAGGTAGGCGGATAATTTGTAATAAATTGTTACTGACCGGCTGACCTCGTCTTTCATGGCAGATGTTTTCAGTAGTCCACAAAATGCATTTTTCAACTCCATGGCTAACTCGAGAATTTAGAGAATATTTGTTGCAGTGTCATTCTGTACATTTCATCGATTGGTTCAGAAATTATATATTTGTACGAGTGGCGTAGACACAATTTGAAAAGGCAATTTTTTTAGGAATTATAATATATATGATTTGTGCCGAATACAATGTGCTGACTCTGTCGTGTACACAATGCTTAAAAGGCATAAAAGCAGAATTGAGATCGACCAATTTTGTACTAAAAATACTACATCAGGTCTAAATTTGTGATTTAATAATGTTTTTAGCTTGCATTAGATTGGGAATTTACCCAATGCCTAGCCTTGTCATTTTCATAACAAAAACTAGGTGGCATTCACATAAACCGTATAAACAAAAAGGACGGAACAGGATTTATAAATTGGCGGTACAAAGTTTAACTCAGGTGTTTGCGAAAGGAACTAATGAAGGTAGTATCAAAATGAACGCATTGAAATGTATTGATAAGAAAAAGGTTAAAATTCTATATTTCATAGGATATTTAAACTGAACTGCTTTATTATTTTGCCCATGTATCCTGGTGCAGCATTTCGGGTGATAATCTTCCGGAGTAACCCCTGAGTCGATCGATACAATTCTTTACCAAAACATTTATTGTTAGTGAGTCGTCGGCTTGTCTCCCCTTGACTCCGTTAAGGAGCCCTTAGAGTGATGAATGTAATTATTATAACGTCTGTCACGTAGCCAGTTGGATGCTGAAGGCCATTTCACGAGACATTTAATGGAAATTATTGTTTTTGTCTGAGAGCACTACCATGGCAGACGAGTGACAGTTTAGAGAAATTGACAATTAAACACCCTGACAGACACTTACAGCTATTATTATCTTTTCTAAATTCCTTTCCACTAAATGTCATTAAGAGAATTTCCACGCCGTTTATTCCATCCAAAAATGACAACAAAAATAACCTTTTCGATTATAACGACCTCATTGTCTGTCAACAGAGATATCAGAATAAATGTATGACATAGTTTGAACAACTTTCGTTCAATATGAGGCAGTTTGGCTGTATGGAAAATGGCACTTAAATGTCACAAACAAACTTAAACTAAAAATATAAACTCAAAACTTTAAAACGTTTGACGCAACTTAATTATAAAACTAGCGAAGTTGGTTCTCAGCAACACCAGTCAGTATTCATGAACGAAAGATAACCCTGGATTCTGACCGGCTGAACAGACGAACATCTATACTATCTATCCCTTAATATATACTTTTACTGTCTACATACACTACACAAATTCCTGTTGTTATGTCTAATCTGTAAATGTTCGAGGCTCACTGAGAACTCTATCTGAACTGTGATAGTTTATATATCCAGCTTTGCTTGAGGTAACTGTGGCAGTGACGACATTACCATAATCGTGAACTTGACCCCCGGGAGCCAGGAGTTCGAGTCATTATGTCCGCTTACTGAAACTACTTAACATTAATTTCGTATGTTTTAAAAGTAATTTACTTAAACCCGCTAATATAATCCTCAATTAATATCACAGAGATCAACCAGTGGTTCTAAGATCAACGAAAAGCTATATTTATGCGAACCGACTGATCCTGCAACAATGAAAGCATTTATAAACTTACGGAACAAACATTTGAAGGTAGGGTTAATTCATATGAAAAGTAAAATATAAACTAAACAAAAAATTATTGAAATTCTTGGAATTTCTTTTTTCTTTTTATAGAATACAAACAAGACAAAGAAGAAAAAAGTATCCATCGATACACGTATTAAAATAAGCCTTATGAAAACGTTTCTTTGATGATTGGCATTTTCCTCTTGATTGCAGTCGGGGACCTCAACGACTCTCGGCAAGGCCTTTTCAAAGGACACAGTTAATACTCTTCTGAATTCGAACGACACTTCAATGGGGAAATGTAACACCATTTATTGTTACGTCAGAGCCTGACAGTGATTTGAATTACACCACAATCAGGTTAAATTAGATGTCCGCAACTCAAGTTTTTTTTTACTCCACTGGTCTGCTTTAGAACCTCATACAGCTTCCATGAAGCCTTGCAGATCAATTTATCAGCGACGCACGTGATGATTAACCTTAACCTCTTCACATAAGACTTAACTGTTACCAGGTAAAATTTTTTATTTATTTAATGCGATAAAATTTGTTCTACAGACAACATTTTATTTAAAAAATAATAATTATTTTTATTAAATTGATTGTTAAATTAATCCTCTTTTTGACGTCTAACTTAAGATCGTTATTTTGGAAGAAACAACATTAACGAACAATGTGGTCATTATGTTGAAATATTTCAGCAAATTGTTTGAGGCGGAAATAAACCAAAAACACCGGTATAAGCATCGACACAATTCAGTTTCGGGTTACGGTTGAACAGATTGATTTAGTATACTGTTATGGGCCAGACTGCCGCCAGATATGTAGTATTGTGTTACATCCGTTGTCTTATTGATTGTTGACTGACTGGTTTATTTATTTGATTCGTGTTTAAGGCACAAGTCAAGGTGTGTCATTTATATTGTGACTTTTTGGAAGCCCTTATAAAACCATTATCCGATCTCCGCATCCGCTGGAAACTTCCATGGTATCCCTAAGGTCGACATGGCTATGCGAACTTTTATCGGGTACATTGCTGCGTTCTAAGCACTCCAACTCTCCACCAAATGAGCCACGGCGCGGCCCTTGTTTTATTGATGAATTTGTTACATTATACTGTCAAAGCGCTTCGAGCCCAACTTATACTCATTGCTACTCACGTGATTACCAAGAACGTTATTCTGGTTCAATTTGATCCCCGAATTATATATTGAACTTAAAATTAAACTGCATATACATGCTAAACAAAATGCATATTCTAATTATCTGCTGCTTTATTGCATAGTTTTGAGTTGCATGTTCTGCATAATTCTGGTGTGTTGCAAATTATGGGTGTCGTTTATTAGTTTAGTTGTCTTCTTCTCTTTGGTAATTAAAATGAAATAAGTCGGTTAGTCCAATTTCAATTTTACGAATTAAAAAGGTAATGTATATAATACAATGTATATAATATAACTGAGTTTTGCGAATTTAATGAAGGGGCTGTCTTTCTGATCTGGGTGTGTTCCACGAGAAAACGAATTCGTAACCTAAATAGAAGCGGCCTTGTGGGAACATCTGCTAAGTCCTGCCGTGGATAATTTGCATACAATCGATAACGATCTGTCTGTGACAATCTGTCTGTTGGGGTTGATTTCAATGCGCTTTCTTTACAGGGTTCAATGGGGCGAGGTGTCTTCTATTATATCAGTAGTCAGCACTATACTGATAAGTGATTCGGCAAGAACAGACATTTGTAGCATCGTAAATCATTTCCATTGAATTAATAAATAAGGTTTGTTCTCACCAGTATAAAAAGTGTCTCCTGATTAATGTACACTGGTGTAGCCTAATGATAATTAATTACCAGACACGGACAGCGGTCATATGTTCCTTTCAAGCAATTGATCCACCATCAGGTGACTCGTATTCCCCACGGGATATACAGATTATTCAGTTCTCCGAATTTGAAATTATCACAACTAGTCGACATGTGCGATATATATTACATGTTACTTTTAACTAAATTCGACTATTTAGCTACGTTGAGTTGGGTTTACTTGAAAGTTAAGTGGCTGAATCACTTATAGGTCGGGGCTGTTTATACAAACACACTCACGAAAGCTGTCAACTTAATTTGTTTATTGTTTATTTTCCGATGTTAGATCAACAGGGCTATATGTCCCATTTACAGATCATTGGCCAGCTTTATTGTGGGAGGCAAAATGGGTAGAACCCAGAAAACCCATGACCTTCCGCTGGTACCTTGCAGACCAACCCACATATAGTCCTAGCGAGTGCTTGAACTCGTGGACTCACGGGATCTGTGGATCTCGAGCGTACACCCTAGAAGTGCACTCTTGGCCACTCCGCCACGGATAACACCGTGTTTAACTATTTAAATCTAGTTCTGTTCTGCAGGAGTTTTGATCACAAGCCTTCCTTTTTCTGGTATATTTTGTTATTCGTTACCTCAGCTTCAGAATGACATAAATGTGACGAGTTTTAGCGTAAAGCTAGTTTGTCTTGGTGTTTGCTGGAGGTCTGCTTTTAAATCAGACATCAAGAGAAGAACAAGCCTCTTGAGTTTAAGAATGAGAGCGGAATCTTATGTTTTAAAATGGCTGACCAATTTAGACACAAAGTATACAGAAATCCTTTCAGGGCGCATTTAGTATAGATTTGAGGTTCATCATATATATAGAGAGACTGGCGGGAGACTGTTTTAGCGACACACTTGAGCGAAGGAGAACAAGACTCTTGAGTTTAAGAATAAAAGCGGAATCTTATGTTTTAAAATGGCTGACAAATTTAGACACAACGTGTACAGAAATCCTATTACGGCGCATTTAGTATAGATTTGATTGATTGATTGATTGATTTGGTTTTACGCCACATTCAGCGGTATTTCAGCTACGCTGTGGCGTGAACATTTTAACAAATTTTATATTTCATTCTTATGTCTTTTCCACCTTTAAACGTCCAAGGCCGTACATCAAAAAGAG
>JAVFBZ010150478.1:0-19364 GCA_032466195.1 Katharina tunicata
AACAAGCTCAACTGAGCTTTACTCCCTCCAATGTATTTGTTATATTGGTGAATAAATCAAATCAAATCAAATCAAATGTATGCTTTTGTTCTCTCCAGACACATTGCGTCATGTCCGTAAATGTACAAACATCAAAGAAACAAAAATGCAGTAAGATGGAGAGGGAAGCCCTGAAACGGCTTAAAATAGAAACAATTCATGATAAAACATATCGACTTCACGACCATATAAATGACCATGCACGTGACTTAATTTAATATTTAAGTCTAACGCAGATAGGTTACTCCAACCATAGTAAGGATTCAGTCAGCGACGTAGCTTTCTATACACGTTTCTACCTTTGTGAAACGGACTTTCTGCTATCACATAAGTTCGTCCGTTAAGATCAAAGTATATAAAGCTCTACAAGTCCATATTAGTGGTGTAAAATTAATAGCGTACATCACTACATATACGTTATAGATTGAACAAAGCTTGGCAGCTAAAGGTACTGTGTTAGTTTTCACTGTTAGCACACACAGATTTCTTTCTATGCATTTTTTGGTACAGCATAGAAAACTTGGCTGTGAGAGATACAGAATCTTAGGTCCTATCAGCTAAAGTACAGCTTATCTCCTGTGACTAAAACGTCACGACCCTCAGATAGATATTAGGGACGGATAGCTGTACAGAATCGTTAAAACGTTTGACAATTATACAAAAAGCTACCGTATAAAAGAAAATGGACAGATTGAGCTGAAGCAAGAGTGTTGTCTTTCTACATTTACTATATAAATCAAATGTACACACAACAACGACTATGTTTAATGCACTTGATCGTTTGGAGCATAATGATATATCTTTATTGAAAACTTGAATTAAAATCGAAGATTACCTGACCTATGCGCCGTATGCACACACGATATTGTAAGCAGATATGGTAAATTAGATTGGTGTTGGAGGGTTAATGAGTGGACTGGGGTTCTCCGCCTATCGTCTTCAACTGTTAACAGTGTGTTCAGAAATGGAATTGTCTTGTGTAAAGTAACATCCAAGAACCCTGCAAAGATATTTTGAAGAATTGTTATACTTATTTCTGAAAAACAATTGTTCAGTTGGACCAAGCAAATACAACATCTTTTGCACATCTATTCTACAGTGTCAATTGGAATACCATATTTGTGTGTGATTTATGTCAAATGAATATAATAACAAACGATTTTAGACTAGTAGAGTTAGAAGTAGTGTTGTGTATACATTTTAGCCAAACCTTTAAGCCAATGCTTAGACATTTTTCATTTGTATCGAAAGTGTTTAGTTGCAATTTCCGATCAAGATTCGACCACGCTAATCTCCAACAGTGCAATGAAGAGCTATAGTTTGGGAATGGGAAGGTCGATAATCTCTCCCCACTACAATTTCCTGTTTCAACATCACCAAAGACACAATCTTATGGTGATAAATCGACCAGGCAATGGAGCCAGCAGATCTATTACCGCATTAATCTGTACCTTACAGGTGCTTTCACAATGTGGCTCCGAGAAGATAATCAAAACTTGATGCAAATTTCCCAAAATTGTTCTATACGTTGTATCGAGCCCAGACTAACAGCAGTATTCGGATGTCTCCGATTTCACCGATTCAGCTTCTTTGTACAATTGCTTGTTTGACCTTATTAATTAGGGACAAATTTGTCCAGTGACATAGTTAAGATTACCAAAAGCGTGACTTGTTCACGACAATACTAGCATGTTCACATTAACGGTGTACAGTATATACATTTTAATCCACACTAAAATGTAATGTTCCTGTGTAAGTCAACTGCCAGTGTACGAGTCAACGTTATACTCGCCAAACCCAGTCCTACTTCAAGTTCTAAAGGTTTCTGTTCGTGTCTTCAAAAGCGCTTGGATGTTTGTCATGAATTATAGCTACAACCATACTTCAGTCAGAATTGCAACTATATTTTATGTCAATAAAATGTTTAGATATTGAATGAAACAGTCCTTTAAGGTTGAAGATTTGACTAACATTAAGTGCATTATTATCTCCCAGCGGTCTTTTTGACGGAAAACGAGATCGCTGCATTTCGTGCCTATTTACTACTTTTTTGTTCGACCCAGAGATTCTTGTCCATACCGGCTTTCTGCACCATAGTACCAGAAGAGGCTTTTTTATTTTACCATTGGGGGTTTTACCTGATATAGCCTGCATCGTTCTATGTGTCATTTATAAACTGGGGCACTGCATTGGAACAAAAGACCGTGTAATACGGTAGTTCAAAGATGACAATTTAAAAAAATGTCGACCATGAAGTGTCACAGTTGTTCAAAGGGGGAGTGAATTTGCGCAGAAATTCAGTTATTTTGTGTATACAAGCAAACGTTTTACTTCGTAAGTTAAGTTTGTTCTCAGTTTGTAAACAAATATTTGTTTCAAAGCTTTTGTGGAAATGTGTATTGTTGCCAGCTATGGTCATCATTTAACAAAAAAACATTTCATAGCCTTAGAGTTACGTATAATAATACATTTAGTTGGCTTTTATATTATCGTCGTGACAGTAGCGCCAGTTTTATGTTTGGGATAAACAGCATTCCCTCCTTCGATGAGATTATTAGGAAATATTCTTTTAAGTTAAGAGAACGCATTTTATCTTGTGACAATTGTATTGTTCAAACTATTGTAAACAGTGACGTTATTGTAAGCTCCAAGTTATTTTCTGCTTGGCAAAAACTGTTGTACTATTTTTTTTCTTTCTTCATCAGTTATACTGCAGATAAATGTACGAGTCTGAAATAAAATTATTTTTTTTTAAAATGACTAAAAACGTAAGTCTATTTGCCTCGAATTTCTATACAGCTATGAACTTCACAGCGGACTGGTTAGTTCAAACAAATGCAAATGTTTGTCTGTACACAATATCCTGTCCTCATTATCAGTTGTGTGAACGAGTGTTTACATTACTGTCTACGAGACAGACACAATAATTGCAATAACGGTCATGCCAGATTATAACTCTGAAAATGCTGACCACTCTAACTTTACGACATTGTGATTTACAGATGGATTCAATTCTAATCGGTCGAATCAGATTGTAGACTATAGCTATATAAGAAATTTTTTCAGGGAGTTTTTTTAGACGGTTTTTTCTCGGTTTTCCACCATACACCGGCAACGCACAGTCGTCATATACGTGAAATACCCTGGGCAACGACGTTAAACACCATTCAAATAAATAATTAAATATATTCTAATCTAACGTTAGATGTGCCTGCATTGGAAAAAACAATTTGTTGGTCGTACTTTCGCATGCATCAATAATCGTTTTGGCCATTGGCAAGACAATGATATATCTCATTGCTTTTTATGTCAACTGTTCAGGATGTTTTTTCGAGCTGTTTCCAAAAATAAGGTGTAAACAATTTGGTTGTTCACGCCTTCTTATTTTCAGTAGTAAAGGAAGTTAACATTAAAACAAAAATAACATGTTCATACTGAATCCATAAAAAATCCAAGTGACTAGTTGTATTTTTTTAAATGAACATGTTTAATATTGATCAGAATAGGTAGTCGCTTTTGACCCATTAAAAACCAACCCATGGACGACACTCTCTTGAGAAGAAGATACACTAGAGCGATACGCTTAGCCAATCTGGTAACAGGGTCGATCTCTATAGATTTGTAAGCTGTTAATAAAATAATAAACGGGGACTTATTGCTATATAATGGATTATATTTAGCAATAAATTAGACACAATTATGTGTAAATACTCGCTTAGGGGTCAATTATTTCCAGTACATCACTATTACCGATCAAACTAATGATCAACGGCAAATGAAGTAATTTTGTTCAAACATTTTGATTTTTTTTATCTGCTGGTTCATCTATACATGCTAAAAGGACGAGTTGTTTCATTGCTAAACGATTTCATCCTGGCGTCATTAAAACGGTATAAAGAATGAATTAATGTAAATTGGGGAATAAGTATGATAGCTGTGATAAATATTAATACAATTATTCAAACCTCAATGTTTTCTTGGGTACTTTGTAATGTAAATTGGACGAATAACCAATAAACACTTAATCTTGTATAGTATATTCTTAGTTACATCACACAGTTGAGAGCAGCATAACTGATATGATTTGGTGGTTAACATTAATGTGATCGAATCGATCAATGCTAATTTAGATGGATGTTAGTTTTATGCTGATGGTGATTCTAACTTACATTGAGCACGCGGACCGTCATATCTTAGTACAATAAATATTTGTGAATTTTTACCTATAAAATCCAAATCAATCAATCAATCAAGTATAATAATGATTGGTTGTAAAGGCTACAATTGCGCCAGTGCGTACAGCAGCATTTACACTGAAACATCGCATGCATAATTAAACGTTTAACCAATGTCTTTTATAGACGTTTTACTGTTCCTACTTCAAAATGCAAATAATTTCTGTGCATGTTTTGAGAAGCATTAACTATCGTCATTGGTAAGCTATCAAACATCTTTATATCTTTGGTGTCAAAACCCGGAATTGTTTGAATATGTATAAATTTTCAACCCTTAAGGATACTTCAACGCGTGGTCTTGTCACGGTGGGGCATTTGCCGGATGAAGTCTTCAATCGTACATTGAATATTTACATCTCTAGTGTAATTGAGCTGCATTAAATCGAAAATCTCTTACATAAGTGTTTAAATAGTACATTTACTCGACAACGAAAGCTTGCATCAAAACAACACTTTCTATCTCAAAAGTTTATTACCTATTTCTTTGATACAACTTTAAAAACATAAGTTATTTTGTTTTACTCGTTTCTGTTTTAGTCATATTCCAACGGCGCCTTCTAGGGTAAAAGCCACGGCGCCACTAAACAGTAAATTAAGTAAATTCGACCGCGAAGTACCTCAGCCTTGTCAGCTATTTGCACGACGGATAATAGTTCACCGACCCATTTATAATTCCCAGGGATGTCATGGAAGCTATCGGGTTTGCGTCTTGAGAATGTCTGCGTCTGAACAATTCACATTCACAATTTGGTATCTGTCTACAAAATTGTCTAAATTTGTCTGATATCTAACACATCCCTAACACTTCTGAATATTTTTTTTCAAATTGAGTTTTTGTTTGTTGATAATACGCTAATAACTTTAACGAAATTGTGTCCCTTCAATATTTAAGTTGAATTATAATGATAATACAAACCTAAGAATCGTTGATATTTTTGCAAGGCCAAGCAGACCAGTATCTGAGTACATTCATTATAAAGCTATTTGCGACGTGCAACATTATTGCCGCTATCTTAAAATCCCGAGGTCGTATCAAAACACGGACTCCTTCGAGAAATGCGCAATAATCCAAATAACAATCGTGCAAAGATTCGTTTACATTTTATGGCTGGCGTCACCATCCTCGTCCAAAGACAACAACAATACGAAGAACAAAGAAAGGGTAGCAACAACATGACTCAGTTCCTGGTCCAAAATTCGATACCGACCAGGGGAAACGTTTAACATCATCTGACGTCAGATTCTATCGCAAGGAATAACACGAGGTCAGACAGGCATGGCTGCTTAACGGGAAGTTACTATACTGTAGTTTTATTTAGCTCTTTCTTACAATGTTTATTCTATGTTTTCCGCATTTGGTGCAGTTTAAGCAAAATGTCGTTGCAGAACAATTAGACATTTCACAAAGAGTGACTTTACACTTTAAGGCATTTGCCTTTTATTGTAGAAATACGTTTTTGCAAGAATCTTGTAAAAAAAATGAGACGTTCACAGAGGCAAAATTGATTGTAAGAAACGATGAAATTGGTAGAGATTAACAAGGAATATCCACTACAATTGAATTGACTAACGTTCCTCTAGTACCAAAACAGAAATAGCATGTACTCACAGGTACTGAAGTGTGTTCTGGTAAGATCATTTCACAAAAGAACTTTATAAAATAACGTAACAGACTTACGTAGTTCGCAATTCAGATGTATTAAAGACAATTGAAATCATTTTTTTAGGAAAAGGAATTTTTGTCTGGCTCTGTCTAGAATGTATAATGGTCACCCCGATATTCATAACGCTAATAGCCTTGGGTTTCAGAGATAAACAACGTGTATTATGGGAAGTAGAAACCAATAGAACAGACTTGAAAATCTTTCTCGACAGTCATGACTGTGACCACGCACCTTTACTCAACATGGTACGAAGAGTTGGATAAAGACAGTTGTTTAAGCAGTATAAAATGGAATCGTTATCGCGAAATATTTTTATTGAAGGAAAAATCTTTCTTATGGAAACAGAGCAGCTTGCATTTCTATATAAGCATAACTTCCAGGAAAAAATAAATAAGTAAGATTTTATGCATTTTTTTTACAGCTTTGTTTACGGTAGCTGAACAAACACAATTTTAATATTTCTATTACGCATCCAATTGTCATTAAGACAAGTATTTCACTCAAACTATCAATTGTTCTGAATTTCATCAGAATGCTTAACGATATGAAATCTATTCTCTTGTCACGTTTCCACATGGCAACAGGGTCAAATGACTTATCAAGGTTTAATCTAGAACTCAATTGTAATGTTGTGAGTATGAATTCCGTAGGGATTTTAACTTTCAATACTTTAAGGTTTAGAAAACAGTAGTATTATACCTTTAAAGGCAGCCAACGGTAACATAGGCGTTTTTTTAAAAATACCTTTGACCTACTCAAATTGTGGTCTCAGGTTATTGAAGAGATTGCGCTTGAAACGTTAAGGAAAAAAAGGTGAGAATTAATAGCTTTTAAAGGTCATAGTGATGTACTATTGTTCCTAGGGAATAAACAAAAAATACACGTAACTATAAACTTGCTCAGCACTATATAAACTTGCTTATATTGTTTATTAAGTAGATGAACAAATTTGATTTCAAAATTAGCTTTTTAAGACAGGCGTTGAAGGCATTCCCTTTGTTTGAATTGCAATTTTCAGACTGATAAAGTTTCTGAAAATGTTGAATACATATAAATTTGTTTAAGGTAATTGCTCTGTCTTCTATGAATAGCGGCAGGTGGTTGGAGGGAGAGTTCTGTGCCCTGGTGCTCTCAGAGCATCAGGAGGCCGATTGTCAGTGGAATCTTGTTTTGAGTACTCTTGTTCTCTGGCGTAGTAGTCTGTTGCCCATCGGCGTGTCGATGATGTGTCGTAAAATACGTAAAACTACCTTAAATTACCTCAAATCCCAATGCAATCAATCGATCCATCTATTAACATTGCAACCTTTGTGTGGATTCCCTTGGCTAAAAGGCATCAGGAAGCCGATTTGTTGTGGCGTCCTCTAAATGTTCTGCATTGTGTGTTTTTTGCCAGTGAGGTCAAGGATGGTTTCCAAATAATCTTTGGAGAGGTTATTTGAATTTTTTTTAGTTCCATTATAATTGCGTCAAGCATTTGTAGGGAACAGAGCCAGGAACTCAGTGTGTTGAGCATAAAACATTAAAACAGCTATAAAGAAGAACGCTTTTGGAAGTAGACAGATCGACTACATGGTGATATAACTGATAATGTGTATGACTTTAGTTAAATAGAACCGAATACACTCCAGTGTCCAATCTCAACTATAAGCAAACACAAGTTTGTTTCTGTACATTACTATAAACAATATATCTACACATAGCAAAATACTATGTTTCATGTATTTTATTGTTTGGAGCTGAGTCTTTTAATATGAACGTAGCTCTGAAGGGTATTTAAGCTACTATTGATATTCAAATAACTGCTAAAAAACTGTAATAAAAATGTCATTGTTTCAAATCCTAGGATCCTTAGTCTGCAAGAAAGTAAACTTAATTCTCATCGTTCTAATGGATTAATAAACAAGATAACTTGTGGGTTAAAACACTTCAGTGACTTGTTGAGAAGGGGCAGAGAAGTTATATACAAACAATAAAGTAGAGGTAATTCAGGTGCGAAATAAGAGTCTTGTCCATTGGGTCATCTATTAAATAATTTAAAAAACAAATGTAGAACAATTCTAAATAAAAAAGTGTTGTCTACTGTGAAGGGGCAAATGGTCAATTAATCTAAAATTATAGATATTTCTAATTGAATTAGAGTTACCTCAAAATAATTTTGAGTTATCCCTAATCAATTACAGATATCTCTTATTCTTTGGAATAAGACATATCTGTAATTCTTTTGAATAAGAGATATCTCGAATTGAATAAGAGATACCTTTTATTCAATACGAGATATCTCTAATTATCGTTTCGGGCAAATTTGTAAAAAAAAAAATGAATACTACTTTACGATCACGACATGTTGCCCAATCTCCATGCAGCTTTGCTTACCATAACGCTACCAATGCATGCATCTCTGCAATAGACTGAAAAGTAATTCTGCGAGAATCTGGTCATATAGTTACGACAGCAACATAAAAAATTGAATTTCTAAATGTTTTTTCTAATTATTATTTATTTAATACAAAAGGAAAATATTAATATTGCTAACATTTGTAATTTCCAATAGCGAGTATCAGCTTTAATCAGCACTTCATGGAAGAACTTAAATGCAAGACTTGCAGAATTATCATCGAATATATATTTTTGCAAGTTTAATGTTCTGAAGTTTTAGTGGCAGAGGTTAAAGTTGATTAAATAGGGGCGATAAGTTTAAGTGGAGATTTGATGTCGGCCATGCCTGAGTGTTTAAATCCCAGACTTTACCCTCGCGAGATCTCGGTATATTTTATGGAGGGACAAATTATCATTTAATACACAATTAGAGATATATGTAATACCCTGGAATTAGAGATATCTAATTGAATTAGTGATATCTCTAATTCAATAAGTGATATTTTTAATTAAATTATTGATATCTCTAATAAAATTAGTGATATGCCTTATCGAATTGGAGATATCAATAATTGGATCAAATATATCAATAATTGAATCAGAGATATCTCTTATTGAATTAGATATGTCAATAATTGAATTAGAGATGAGAGATATCAGTAATTGAATTAGAGATATATCTAATTCAATTAGAGAATTCAATAATTGCGTAAGAGATATCTCTTTTTCAATTAGATATATTTCTAATTCGATGGTATTAGAGATATCTCTAATTGTGTATTAAATATAACTTTGCCCTCCATAGTCTATCAGCAAACCAGACTTTCGGGTTATTTCGTGAGTAAATACACGCGAGTAGGACTTTAAAAGATATGATGTAAATAACGAACTTTCTGCTAGGTTAAAACCATTCAGCTGGGTTTCCTATTTAAGGCGTTTAATGTCTGATTCTGTATAGGAGTGCTGAATTGCCATCAGAAATTCAGGGTCGATTTGTTTATCTGAAACTAAAATAGTAACATATGACAGTTAATGTCATTAGTGGCAATCGTGTTGAAATACTCTGGCGATACTGGAAGGGGGTATCTATTTCCAACATCTTATTTCAAATAATTCAGTTCTGCTAGCAGTTGTTGTTTCATTGCATTTGGCAAACACTTTGCGATAATATCTTTGTATTGCAGTCAACAATCAATCAATACGCACATGTTATGTAATTGGGATAAAATTTGTGACAGGGACAATTTTATAGTTGTAGTATTTCCGTCAACTTGATTCCTGCGCGAATGTTCAGGACTTCTTTTATGCTGGTTGTGCTTTGGGGTACATCACTGCATCAAAGCGTTTGGGAAATGTTACACATTTTTTGTCGTTACTCAGAGATCCCCATAAACAAACACTACCACAGGTTCCGATAAATCGTGTTGGCATAGCACACTTTTGATTCCCCGTTGTATTCGTTACACGCAAGCGTATCTACAAACATGATATATCGCAGAGATAATGTTCTTATTACTAACGCTGAATGTGGTTATACAAACTATTGAACACAAGCAATGTGGGTTATAATCCGCCAAGGATAAAGTCATTTCACATATTGCTGCAATACTTTTCCGTTCGTGCAATAATGTTCTGTTCATAGAATATTGCCTGAATGCTGACAGTATTGAAAATGTATTTAGTTTATACAAAACATGCCTAGACTAGGCTTTACTTGTAGCCTTTTGTTTTTGATTTCCTGTCTATTGTGCTTCAAATACAGGGCTAAAGTTTTGGCTTGTAAGCGTGCAGTTCTGCAGACTCAAATACCTTTTCCCGCCAACTATAGTGCCAAGTGTTATTAAACGTTTGCAACTAGAACAACATAGTCTTTCGCCGTATTAGAAAGTTAACCGGACACCATAACTACATCTGTAAAACTGTTTTTTTTTAATTGTTCTGTTTCCTGTAGGTTTTCATTCAGCAAATGGACTAAGCCCGCACTGATTACCATTCGATAGGCGAAAATTGTTATTGGCTAGCTTTAAGTTAACATTGATATCTATTGCCTGTGGTCGAACAAGCAACTTAACGGTGCTTTCTTAGAAACTACGTCTACTGTTAATCATGCATAAGCTTTACCAAGCACTACTTGAGCGAGCAAAACTAAGATTAATCAGTATTTAATTGTGTCTTTCACGGCTGTTACTAACTCTTACCGTGTGGATGTCTTCGACATGGCTAAGGTCAGCTAATATGGATTGATTGTTGGACCAAGTAGCTTCTCATCTTGTTTTTTTGTTCTTGGTTGCGGAGGCGTTGACATAAATATTGCAGCTTTGCCCATTTCTGTCAGATCTCTCCGAGACTTCGCACGAGCGTTAATTAGGCTATCGCGCAGCTTTTAACGTAGACCGATTTTTGATACGACGTCATGATTAGAAATACGCGGGGATGACGTCGCGCCTTTGTTTGTTTTGTTTTAAACTTATTTTTATTGATATCAAATGATCAATAGGGATTATGGACAAGTTCTAACAACTTACTCCCTTCTCCCTGTATACAGTACCGGATAATACTAGTAATACAATTTTTAACAGGAAAATAAATTTACGTGAATGAATGTAAAAATATATTTGCATTCATTGTACAAATCATTGTGTTACAGAGAAAACAACAGTGCAGTGCCATGATAAAAGACAAAAGAAAAGAAAAGAACAACCCTGTTGTAAAGCACTGATTTTTTATTAGCTGGAAAATAATAGAGACAAAAGAAAAAGTTATTTAATGCTATGCGGAAATGCCTTTGCCTTTGCTCTAGAGGTCGTACAGTGTATTAATGTAGACCGTCCAAGTTACCAGTTTGTTTTCTGTTGCTATTTTTGTAATCTTTTTTATTATTAATTTTATTCGGAGAAAACATTGTTCAACCGATAGTCTCACATGTGGAATATTTCATATCCGTTAAAAATTTAAATGATTCTTTCCACAAATATTATGAAACTCACAACTTTTTAACATTTGTATATTTTTATAAAGAGTAATCACACTGGCACAGGGATATCGACTTATTTAAGCTGATAAATAATCTCATGTTATACATATGTCTTCAAATCCTTCCGGTTTGAGAGTAAAGCAACAGTAGATGTCTTCGCTTGAAGAGTGCTAAGGACATTAAGAATTGTTGTCTCGGAGAACCATCATCTTTCAAAGAAAACTGCAGAGTGTTCAATAAAGTGGCAAGTGAAGTATGAAATTCAGCTGTCATTCAAAGCACTAAATGCATCAGAAATTTGTTTAAAAAGATTGACTGTTTTTTTAATAATTTGTATATGGTTTACTTTTGAATTGTCAGATCAACTGTCCTTGAAAGGTGCACACCAGATTGTGGGTACATTTGACAGTATTAAGTGCGATTGCCGGACACCTGTTACTTGCAGTGCTAGATTAACTAGATAACTGAATAATGAGTATAATTATGGTATCGATATGTTTTCCGTAACACTATGAGCCACAACACTTTATCTACTTGTTGGTGTGTATAGTTGCAGTCTGACGTGTTTTCATTATAAAGATGGCTTGGCTGGTGGCTTGTGGCGCAAACCTTGTGGCTTAGCTGGCGGCGTGTTGCTCAAACCCCGGCTACAATCAAGGAGCGCTATAGACATAAGTCGATGGACCCATGGCAAATGGGTAACGAATTAGAGTTTACCGGAAAGATGTGAGTTGGTTGAACACTTTTAATTAGATACTATGTTTAATTAGACTGGGGTGCATACGAATTTTAAAGTTTTCCTGGTAATAGAGACATCTTTTTATTCGCTGAAAAAGGCAGTTTTATCTCTAAGCAAATAAAGCAGCCGCAACAAAGTTTGATGAAAATATATTATTTAAGAGAAAGGCTGTCCCAGCTGCTGGAAGAGAATATCAAGAAGGAGAGTCTTATATGCGGAAAACACTTGAAGATAAACTAGTTTTCCGCACAGTTAGTTCGATTTAAGTTTCTACAAAAGACCATAATATTTCCGGACCTACCGGAGAGACATATACTGTCTAAGAGTTAGCAGTTAGGTTTTTATAACGTGGCGAATTAGTTGGCACATGCAATAATATGTACATTGGGTCATCCAGACCTAAAGTATATAATCAGCTATTCGTTGGACTGTAATACTGTTAAGAATATAAGCAAAGCAAATTACCCGATCGAGTACTGATAATATCAAATTACCAACCCTGGGCATAATTGCATATGTGGTATTTCCTGGGATCATTTTTTTGTGTAGACGATAAACAAATGTATGTTTTCTTTCTTCGTTTAATACGATAACGTCGACGGGAAACTTGTACCATATTTCAAAAGACTTATCCATTTCCCAAATCAAAAGTAAGCAGGGAATTGTAGCTGCTATTTTCATATGTTTGATAGATCACGTCTCGTTGATTGCTTCGTGTTTCACGAGGGATAAAATAAACCAGCCAGCCGAGAAACACATCCGTTTCTTGATTTGGGTCATGCTTTTCGTAACAATCTCCCACAACAAAGATAAAGCTATGTTGATTCTCAATTCTATGCGTTGCGAATCTTTTAAGATAGGCAATAAGGAATAAGCCCTAATTATGTATCCGCACCATTGAAGTTCATCATAACATGAAGTTTGTGGAGACAATAAAGTATATATAGATTGTATCCAAATCATTTCCACGTTTTTTATTAAAAGACTTGTTAAAAATATAGACATAACATAATATAAGAGATAAGACACGAAATTTTGATTGCTTTGGATTGCTTATTATTTCGAGATTTCATTTAAAAGCAAGTTAAATCTGCACAATTGTATCCAGACACAATTATGTCCAAAGTGAATTGTATTTGGTCACATAGAGTAATCTTGGAACAGCGAATCCTCGGTATCAACTCTCTACAGTTTTAGATTACGGTCATTATACTGCATTCTGCTAACATGAAAACTCTATAATATTCAGAACGAAACCGTATTGGACATACGTTTCCTGTTCGTCTAACTGACCCAATGGATAATATAATCAAATCAAACAAACAAAGGACTCGGAAAAATTGCAATCAAGAAAAGCGTTGTTTCACTCGTATGACGGCTTGCCAGCCCGATGAATGAAGGAAACCACCCCAGGGACGACTCTGTCACGTGGTTGCCAGAAAAAAACATGTTTTTGTAAGAAAAGAAACAAATACATACGGGGACGATCGTCATTATGAAAGATTAATCGTCATCGGACACGGTTTCAAAATTAAATTTTTTAATTTGTAGGTAGTTAATTGTCTTTCGGAGTGCTGAGTGCGAATCACAAGCCCAAGACCACAAGTCTCCCTTATGTTTGGATGAACAGCTTACCAGCGACGATTCCCTTCTCGAGTCGTTTTTACGTAGTGTCCAGCATGTCTATTTTAGTTAAATACCATTAAGTATGCAGTTTCACGCCGTAACCTTAAATCACCATGAAATATAGTGTATCTGTGATAGTACCTGTTACTTGTAAAAGTCATCAATGGGAATATTATTGATGTAATCTAGCGTGACTACATCCAATTTCGCCATCGTAATTCAAGTAAATCATTGTTCTGTCGTTGCACTTCCTAAACCCTCTCTAAGCTGAACTATTTTTAATCGCACCTGGAAATTAATCAGTGAGTTTTGGCAGATTTGATCTCGGTGAACTCATTTGCAATTCTAATGAAGAAGTAGGCCTTACTGTGTAAAGTTTACAATTGCAGCATTTCTGTCAACATGTATTAAAGGTCTTAGCCCACACGGTATTGTTTTTTAGTTTTAACGAACGTTTGCGATAAATCGTGTTTGGAAACTCCCAGTGTGGCTTCCAGCTGCATTCCATACGCGATAACCAATCTACGAACACTTGATTTATTGCCCAGTGCTTGGGCTTCTTTTTTTTAATTGTAACTTTAAAATTACTGCCAAAATGTTAGGTTTATCAATCCCTCGAGGCTTAAATTCATTTCAATCATTACTGCAAATACCATAGGCTAAGCTATAACTGTCTGTTTATATGATTATGACCTAACCAGTGATAGTATTGAAAAGGTATTTAATGTACAAAAACAGGTCCATAATATGTTTAAGCTCGTTATTCTAAATTTATTTCAAAAGTAGAGATACACTTTCGCGATGCAACTATGCAATTCAGGCAACTCACTTATCTCTCCCTCAATCGTTATGGCGTGATAAATAAACCTAGCTAAATATACCATCACAATGTTTCGACGCACAAGTTTGTTTGGTTGGTGTTTGACGCCGTACTCAAGGTTATTTCACTTATATGACGGCGTACTAGCATAATCGGTGAAAGAAACCGCCTTAAACGACACTGGCTGGCATCATGCAGTACAGGACAAAACATTAAAATAACAAAACAGGACATCACAACAAATCGGCATCCGGGAGGAGGCTCCCACCCCATTAACCACTGCACCCATAAAAAAGTAAAATTAACACAAAATAGTTTATTTCCTGTCTCAATGCGATATTTAAAAAAAAGTTTGTACACGTACATTTGACGGCAGACTACTGTTATTAAATAGCTTTTGGCAACGATTGAGTATATTTGTAATCGCACTAATTTGGTAACATCAGAAGAAAATACATTTACTAACAGTTCTGCCTCAAGTTTACCAAGCACTTTACTTGGGCAAATTGCAACTGGAATTCGTCTGTCTTTCATGGCTGTTACTCGTCATAGTTAAATACAGTGGTACTGAATGTTTCTAAAAACGGGTTGATATCGTGCACCAGGGAACAAGTGGGATTTAACCAAAGATTTTTATTTACAACCCGATAGATGTATTCAGAAATGTCCAGTTGCTTTCTGTTGCGCTGTAGTTATTCATTTACATTGTTAAGAAAATAGATAACTGGGGTAAAACCCAATGTAAAAGAAGAACTCTAACTTTGCTCTCTTATGCTAAATTTATATTTCTTGACATTTTCATGCCTTATATCAGAGTTTTCTAACAATTTTGTTTGTAACAGGACAAACTGAAATTTACCTACATTTTCAAAGTCTGCTTTCCTTAAAATGGCGAGAGAAGCATATCGGCTAATATCAGTTTTGAATAAGATCATGTTTCATCTTTGCGAAGTTTTGTTACTAAAAATCAAGCGAACATTTTTTCAAATATATCATTAGTTACATCTTTGGTTATTTAGAATTGTTTCAAAGCATGACGAGTGTCAATAATTTTTTGTCACAAATATCAACGAACGCTTGTGGTTTTTGGGAGTGTTGGGACTTTTTGTTATTATACACAAACGCATTTCATTTTAAGTCCTTTTTATTTGATAGTTATTCGTTAAAGATTTTTCGACACACTATTGAAGGATACTCATTGTGAAGGTCTGTCTCAGATAAACAGCATATTACCAGGGAATGTGAAGGCTGTTAAAAAAACGGAATTCACATAATGCGCTGATTTAAAGCAAAATGTTGCAGAGGCGGTTTAAAGCTTGGATAATTTGAATAGCTTTTTAAAATGATTTTACGAGGTTTCGTCCCGGTTTTCCACCATACACAGTCAACACAAAGTCGTGATATAGGTGAAATACTCTTGGGTACAACTTTAAACACCAATCAAACAAACAAACAAACTTTCTTTGTTCAGTTCTTTGTTCCTTTTCTTAGCATGATATGTTAAATCGCTTGACTCCTGTAAAAATGGAATATATGAAACGTAAGAACGAGAAACTCGTTGTGACCACACAGATATTGGAGAACTTGCTTCCCATGGAAGCTTGTACTCTATTCTTACACTTGGGACATTGGTCTGAAAACACACACAGTGGGTTACACCTTATGAACACACGATGTAAAGTGTCTGAAGCACAAAGAAAAGCAACCGTACATTTCATAGCTTCTTTCTTGTTTGACCTTGAATTTATTCCAAAAGCTTTAAATGGAAAATCGCGGTTGGATGGGCGAGAGCTTCCTGTTCCCTGGTGCTCATGGGCTAGGGAGCATCAAGAAGTCGATTTGTTGTAGCGTTTTGTTTTTAAGTCCTGTCCTTGTCCTTTGGCGTCCTTGCTTGTTGCCAGTGTCGTTGAGCATGGTTTTCTTCACCGTTATGGCTGCAATGCCGTATGAGTGGAATAACCTTCAGTACGGCGTACCAGTCCAATTAAACAAACCAACAATTATGAGGGAAATCTCACTGTCTTTGGTTTAACCATGAGATAGGAGCGTGATCTATTCTAGGCAAATCAGAAGCGCGGGTAATTGTTTTTCGCGCAAAATGTGTTCTGAGTTGTCAAACTATGCTACGTAAACCTGATTTACATAGTTTTGAACTCTGTAGATGACCTCTTATGAATGCGCAATTGCAAAACGTTAAACGGCAGCAATCAGAGTCATCGTGTAAGTGAAACGCGCTTGACGACCACATTAAATGCAAATTAAACAATTTCAATTAACAAGCCCCCAACTGGAACCATTTTCCTTAAACTGTTAAACAGCTGCGGGTAGCATTAGGAAATAAAGTCAGAAATATCAACATTGACATTGTAAGGGGTTCCTCCAAAACTATATCTCATTAACTGATTATTATGTTTAGGTCCAAATAATTTATATTTGTCCTCCTTAGGGATGCGATCAAGATCACATCGATTTGATGATTTGAGACCCACATTGCATGGAGATAGAACCTATTCCGTGTACAGTTAATGGGGTATAAATCTACGATACAAAAAATGTGTGGCGAAGATATATAATGATTGCTTGAAATATAAAGATGTATAAGTGTTGCAGAAGTATGAAGGTTTATAATGCGTCCTAAATATGTGAAGATGTATTTGTATGGTTTATTTCACACTTTGTACACGGCCTTTTCACTATTTAGTTAGATAACCATTATTTAAGAGTTAATTTTAATTCTTCCAGACACTTAACATCCAGCTGTTATCGGAGAAAAACAGCGGGATGATGATAATTCCAGGAAGACAACTGGGGGTAAATTCTATTTCCGCATGATGTATATCATACGGCTCAGCTTTGAAACACACATACACACTCCTATTCCAGGCCATTTTGTGAATCCGAATTCTCACGGTTTTAGTACCCTGTAAAGTTGAGAGACCAATTAGTCGATAAACAAAGAATCTGTGCGCAGACTTCTACATGCCTATCGTAGGCGTTAACAGCACGATCTCATATTGTAAAAGTACATGTATCTGGAACATGAAGATATCAAATTACCTTAACCAGTACTGATAAAATCAGAACACAAATTCTGATTATGTAAAATTGTCAGTAGTTTTTTTAATTTTAAGTAGACGATAAACAAATATATACACTTTCTTTCTTCTTTTAATACCAGAACGTTGCTGTGAAACTTGTACTATATTTCAAAAGACTTTTCTATTTGTCCAAATCAAATGTAAACAGGGAAGTCTAGCTAACATGGTACATATGTTTGATAAATCACGTCGCGTTGATTAGCCTTCGCGACTGCGCTGATAAAATAAACAAGCCGGACGAGATACGTTTCCGTGTCTTGATTTGGGTCATGATTTTTAAAACAATCTACCAGAATAACCTTATCTTGATCCAAATTTTGTGTGTTTTCTATCCGGGCTGGATTGGAAATTGAAAAATGGAAATGTGATTATGTTGTAGCCAAACCACGAAAATGAATTATAATGCGAAGTATATGCAGACAAGCAAAATGTGTAATTATAAAACAAATGCAATTTCGTGCATCTTGTAACGTCCAAGTAGTATGCAAAGATGAAATCTGTTAGAATGCAGCCCGTGTGATTTGATAAAACTTTTCAAACGATTACTCATGAGGTCGTGAACGTATTTGCATATTGCAAAGTCTCGACGCTGCCGGTTGATCTTACGTATGTGTTAGAGACCAACACGTGACTGTGAAGATCGCGGGGTGGTTCCATATTTGCCATATGAATGAAATTTCCTTACTTAATACGTACAAATACCAATTAAACACAAATAAAATAAACCAAAACGCTAAATCAACTAGCGATCAACTTTATCTTGTAATTGTGTCAAAATTAGCCTTATGAAACTCATCACTTAGAATAATTATAATATTGTTTCTAAACCCACCATCTTAACATGTGTTTCTGCCGTCAGTTTTCTTTTCGCCTTTCCCAAACCGTCAAGGAAAATCTAATTATATGGCACTCGACTATCATAAATAAGCATACTTTGATTGCTTTGATCGTGGTGTCTGTTTCCAATTGTGGTTGTTTGCTGATTCAGTTAATATGATTTAATCCACAATTTGTGCAAGTTGGCATGAACTTATAGCAATATGCTGCATCACATCTTTGGGAAGTTATAACACATTTTCCATCATGCGAGAGAACGTTTTAATAATTGTCTTTTGAGTTATCAGCTTATCAGTCTGCAAACATAGTCTATATCTTAACGGTTAGGTTTCTGATTCCTATCCCAGCTACATTGTATATGAATAAATGTACAACAAACGTATGGGTTGATTATTCTACTTATTGCCTTTAATACCATATTGTCATTACTTAAGACATGCCAGCGCTGTTTCTCTGAATATAAATTTAAAATACCAATGCATTTTTAGCCAATAGCTGTATATCTTCTTTAAGAGACATATAAAAGTCGATAATATACGATACTATGGATTAACAACTTCTGGTATATTTTCTTTTATTGTGAAATCATTGCCTGGAAACTGTCTTAGCATTTAGGCGGAAACGTTGCCCCGAAAATAAACTGGAAGTTGTTAACCCATAATACATTTGTTTATTCTCATTAGCTGTATAGTGGTGTTAAGACTCTCTGAGAAGATAATGTAAATCTAGAATTTGCCATTAATTGTTTTTAAACTTGTTTTTTGTTACGTAAAGATAATAACTTAATCAACTTTCAATTAGGTTGATAGATTATCTCTGTCAATATAGGAGACATTATGATGAGTTGAGTGCTGGTAAATCGGCCAATTTACTCGCCAAACAATTTACATCGGGCGAACTAATTATCATTTACTAACAACTTTAATGACTTTTTATTTTCTTTCTTTCTCATT
>JAVFBZ010150500.1:0-19359 GCA_032466195.1 Katharina tunicata
CTATCTAGAAACTTGTCTCTGAGAATTTATCTAGAACATGAGATGATTTATCAGCTTTAATTAGTCGATATCCCTGTTGCCAGTGTGATTACTCATGATAAAAATATATACAATGTTTGAACTGAAACAAAAACTGAGATCGATAAAATCTATCTATATACAGTTATACAAAAATATGTACAGTAATGAACTATGATGCATACCTGTTTCTGGATGAAGTATACATATATACAGGTCTATTGTTTTGTTCTTAAATGATAGAAGCTGAACAGCAAGTTACCATTTCCAACATTCAATAGCAGACAATGTTGTTAAATATTAGTTATGTTATGCCTGTCATCTAAACATGTTTTAAATTTGTATCTCAGAACTTGGGGTCAGAAGAAAGGTGACAAGTTTTACTTAAAATATTTGAAAATATTTTAAAAAGGAGACATTTCCTAGGACAGTTTTGGTCAAAGGAAAGGTCATCAAAATTGAGGAGTGTTTTTGAAAATTGGCACATCTGGCCTCCCTAGTATATCATATTGGCCTGAAAAAAACAAAACAACATTCCAGTCAACAATCCCGGGGTTATTTTTGTTATTTTGTATCCAGTGTCACAATGTGTAATATTAATAAACGTTTGTACCAGTACCTTTTATAGTGTGTTATGTAAATAGTGGACAACCCCTCTGTGTAAAGCTTGGCTAGAATGTTCAGTTGACATCAGAATGAAAACAATACTCTGTATGTACAGGATTGGCTTTTTGTTTGAATTTTTTTCAGAAAGGGCAAAAAATCTAAACTGAAGTTAAATGGAAAGAAAATGTTATAATCCCTATGCAGAAAAGCCAAATATGTGTAATATTCTGATAACGTGTGAATGAATAGTGAATACAGATTAGTATGTTTCAGTTTGTAGAATTTGACAATGCTATAATTGTTGAGAATGTTGAAAAGGTTGTTAACTTTTCAATTGTTAGAATAGTGATAAATCCGCCCTGACTCTATTAAACTCTGGTCTACTTTTGTAGGTTAACATCACCAGTATATCCTCTCATTGCTTTGTACTGCATTGTCCCAGATTGTGTTTCTTCAACCAGTGTCTTTTGTTTATGTAACTGTTGAAGAAAAAACTGCAGATTGCCAGTTTTTTCCCACCAGATGTGAATGTAGATGTGATCCAATAAGAGACATCAGATTGCCTGACGTTTCTCTCTGAGATTTGGAATAGGGTTGTTTATATTTCCACATCCTCATGGCTGGTGATTCTGTTAACCCTGGTGACTGTCACAGCGCCTGGCTATCTCTGTTAACTTGGCTTCTACTGTCGCCCCTCTATCAAAGTTTACCATCCCCTAACAATCTTTCCCACCCTGGCCCTTCTTAATCTACGCCACAAGGTGCTCTTCACTTCATAGTAAAATTCACTTGCCAAAGGTCAGGTGTTCTCAAGAGAGTTCCTGTTTTGGAATTGCTTTTTCCGCTAGGTTCTATTTCCCGCTTTTTATCTGCACCAAATGCTCTTATGTTCGAAATAAATTTCATTTGTCAATCTCATTTTCCAGTTATGTTTAACTTTTGTTTTTTTCTAAACCAAGTACTTGATTCGTATCGTTAGAGAGGCCTGTGATATTTATGTGCCAAGCAAATTTTTCTGTTTCTTTTTAACCAATGTAGATTCTTAAAACCCTTGGACTCGAGAAACTGAAAAAGATTATATTTAGGCTAGTCAGGTTAATCGTTGTAGTATATTCAGAGATAGTTTCCTCTGAATCCTTTAGAATTCATAACATATTAAAAATCATGCTGAAAAATCAGTACAATAAATTAACAAGGAAAGTAAAGTATAAGATTTGTTAAAAGGAGAAAAAAATAACATAGCATTGAAAACGTAGGAATCTTTAATTTTGAGATGGAAGAAAATATAGGTCTGACCAATCTCCCTGAGAATTCCTACAGTCGATTCTTGAGGGTTTTGTTCAAACATTTGTTGAAGAAGAGCTTTTGGCCTGTCTATGAGGAGTTATGGCCTTTCTCATGGCCTGAAGGTGTTCCCTCTTTCTTTTCTGTCGTATTGATCATGGGGAAAATTGAGTAATTAAATTTGATTGGTGGCAGCGGTGGGACAGGGTGTCTTGGGTTTTGCAATGCCTTCACTAAGATTTCCCTATAAAGCCTTTGGATGAACTGTGTAAACATAGACCAGGCTGATAAGGGGCTCTTTTAATCAAATGTGGGAGATACAGTGTTTGAGGTCATGAGTGGTTTTAATACTGCCCCTGACTATCGTTTAGCTCTCTTGACATGTTCAATTTCACCCCATCAATACCTCCAAACTCTTTTCAATCTTTTTTTCAATTTCACCCAAAATTACACAGTATGTTGTCAGTGGATACAGTGTTTCCTCTTGCCTCTTCATTAGGCAACCAGCACGCTGCATATTAACTGCTCTGTATAATCAGCTTACTAGCTAGGGAAAATATTATAAGACACAACTAAGCATTACTAATAGATATACTAATGAACAAGATGAATGTATTAAAGCTGATGAATTTTTTTTCTGGTGCTTCTTGTACAAATTTAATGATACAATGAAAATAAAATGCCCAGAATTCTTGAACCGTACAAGCTTTTTACTCTTTTTCAGGTCCACTCACTTTAAAATTTTTTTTTGTTTTGTTGTTTTTTCTTTGTTCTTGTCAGTGACCTATTGGAAGTTTATGCCTCATTATCACATACAGCACAATTTTGTTGAATTTTAGATAGAATTACCTAGAGGAATTATCCCTTTGTGTAATAAGGATTGAATTCATATAAATGTCTTTTTCTTGTTACGGGCAAAGAGAGTGGAAAATACAATACAGTTTTTATACGGCTTTTTAATTCGAATGAATTTTTCTGTGCCAATAGGAAATGGCAATGTTTTGTGTGTGCCTTTATTATATAGATGATTGATAATATTACCGAATATGTCATGTTTCTAAAGCAAAAGGTGCTTCTATCACAAGACATGTACCTTGTCTCAAATATTGTCAGTTTTTATTGTACTTTCCAGCTATAGTCATAATGTCAGGTGAATAAACTTGCTAAACTCCATATTATGAATAGTTTATTTTTTGCTGTATCCTTTCCAGTGCTTTAGTGCGGTCTGGCTAGTATGTTGCGAGGTTATATTCATGCTGCCATACGCAACACTTGGGGAACATTATCTTTCCAATGGAGCTTCAGATCATTTGGTTGTGTTACTGTCACTGCTTGCTGTTGGAACATACCGCCGTCTTATAAGTGATATACCCTTTGACACGGCAATGACGGCATAAACCCCAATAAATGAATCACTCAATATAGGCCTTCAGATGTGGAAAACATTAAAAATTAAGTCAAGGGACTAAATTTTCTTTAAAGCTTAGTTGAAATGATTAGTGAGTTGATGATGATGAGTTGATGTTGATTGTGGCGCGATACAGGAATTTATCAGTGTTCTTTTTGTGTTGCCTGAAGATGACAAACTTGAAGGAAACAGTTTGATGTTTTCAGAAATTGGTAATCTTTCCTTCTTATGAGGTTTTTAAAAATAGATAAATGAAAAGTCACTGCTGAAGAAACAAGAATGTATGAACATTTTGATGAATTTTGTGATAAGGCACTACTCCTTTGGTTATTGCTATAATCAGCCTCTCACTGAAGAGGCTGTACAATAAATAACCTGTGCTCTTTTTGCAGCCAATTTTACACTCATTATTGAGAGTGGTGTATTGTGCCATTGTTACTGTATGATCACATAAGGGGTTCCTAATAAAGAGAGTTGAACACCATGCCTCTTCCCTTTAGACTGAAGGGGCATAATAACATCACTTCTCCATTACTTAATGAGAATGGTTATGTGGATAGGTTAATCCCCTGACCTCATACACAAAGGCTACCCACTCTAGCAACAAGAGTTCAGGGACAACAGCACAACCTATCTCCTCATCAAAATTCTACTAACGATCCACGCTCTGGTCTGAAATGGCACTTAACATTCAACTCAAGTCCAAACCAATACTTGTCCCGTACATTGTTAAATGACAGCTTATTACCAAAAATGAATGTCCAAATGAATCAACCCACCACCATGAAATCACACATGTAGAATTCAAGCCACAACAACAATAACAGAAAAGTTACCTGTATAGATGTTTAAGGGGTTTGTATTATTTAAGTGACTATCACCCTGTTGTGTAATTATCTGAATGTTTTAGTTTTAATAAATATTTCCATTTTTTTTAAATATAATTATGTGAAGTGTGTTAAATTTTTAGTATTAAAAATTAAATAGATAAGGAAAGGACCTGGCTGGATAAATTTTCATTAGCGTATCGTAAGCCAAATATTCCTAAATTGCTGTTAGGCTCTAAATTGCCAATAATTTGTATATAATATGTTGATTTACGTCAATCTATGATAATATGATAATGAAGCCAGGATTTATAAGCCTCGCCTAATTACATTTAATTAAATGCTTCGTTAAATTTTCAAGTATTTTATCTTAAATGAAACAGTTCATTAACATTATATTTTGAATTCTTTGCCAAGAAAGCTTTTAAAAGGTCTTCAGATATGTTGTTACTGTTATAATAACATGAATAATTCGGCTCATTTACATAGATTTATCTGCAATTGAATGCCAATTTAGTTTGGTTTTTAAGGCATTGCCAAAATTTTACCATTTTTTCATTTCAAGGCTCATTTACATTCATTAAATGCAGCTTAATGATCATTTTTGTTGGAAAGTAGGCCTACATGTATCTATTTTGGAACTGCCAAATAAACCCATCAACATTCTTGTAATGTCTTATGAGAAGAAAAGTGCTGGTTACAATATGACCTTTGGCCTCAAAAACTAGTACAGTGCATGTTAGTTTCATCCATAAGCAGACTATGTCTAAGGCAGGCAGTGTTCCTCTTTTTGTGGACTCAAGTCCCAAAAGGCTGCATTTATGTAGTCTTTAGAGGGGTGGTTGGATTGAGGCTTCCTGTGCTTCCTGTGCCCTGGTGCATGCTCTGAGTTCAGGAGCATTGGGAAGCTGATTTGTGGTGGAATCCTGTTTTGTTGAAAGTGACCTGAGTGTAATTTCTTTTACCCATTGGCCAACACGCCTGCATATGAGTGAAACAACCTTAAGCACCACATAAATACACAGATAACCACTGTGGTCCCTGAACTGAAGTTAATTTTACATGTGAAAATCGTATCGGAGATTAAGACAAATAAAGTTATAAGGGCTATTTTTTTTTCAATTTGGCCCCTGGTCAAGGGTCCGAAGCCGCTAAACTAGTTTGAAGAATGTAGAGATAAACATCATGTTTCTAACTTTTTGAAAAATTGTATTTCATCAACTTGTTAATTTTATAAAAGAAAGTCATTTTTAAGAAGATTTGTGCTGATTAAAAAGCTCAACCTTTCTTTCTGTCGGAATTGTTGGTGACTGTTGGAAAGCAGTGAATTACAGACTGTAGTCTGGTAGGGCTGGCAGCCATTTGGCTTTAATATTAAAGTAAGGTTGTCATAGCCGACTTCAATTGAAAACACTTGGACAGCTGGGTGGTTAAAGATGAGGATTTCAAATGTTATGAGCTTTTTAATATCTCTGGTTTCCAAAACTTGAGGTAAGAATCAAAGGTGAGCAAATGTTCATAGGTTCTTGGTTATAAACTAATTGATTTTAAGTTTTCTGCAATAGTGTGATACTGTATGAAATCAATTGACAACTAATGTGAAAATCTAAACATCGTTCATCTTTATATTATTTAAATGGCTATCGGTGTATTTAAACCAGTCAGCAACTAATGTGGAATTTATGCAAACAACGCTCTACTTGTCTTTATATTATGTTATATCTGTATATAAGTTGCCATAGAAGTAAAATACCCTGAGCTATGTGACGCAAAAATCATAGGAATAAATTAATTTCTCATGGTGCCGATTTTCACATGGGATTGAATATTACATGTTGTCAAGGAAAACCGCTCTTTAAAAGTCTGTAATTTTATGGATATTAGTGAAATACAGGACATATTTTTCAAATATTACCAATTTACTGATATTTACTGCAATGCGTAACAAACAGCCTCTTATGAAGCCTATAAATTATCCTTTATTATATTGATAGATAGATTAAAAAGTCTGCTTTCTGAGGAGTTCGTAATTGATTGACTAATGAAACCACGTCCAGATATTGCCCCAGTTTCCTCTTTACCTTATTAATGAAGATCAGTGTTTTCCAGCGGGACCAATTAACCAGCTGTAATTTAATATTGGGCTTAGGGATAATATAATGGTGATCAAGGGAATGGTAATGATGCTCTTGATGAGTCTTATATCATAGGCAAGTTATCAAGCTCTCTATCATACATGTACTTAAAATAAGGACAGCTGAGTGAAGTTTCAAATGTTTTTGTCGTAGTGACATGTAGATTTGGTTGACAAAAATTAATAATACAGGCTATTAAGACATCATCCTCCTTTAGGTTTTTGAGCAGCTATCACTCTCCTGTAATTGAGATTATCGGGCAGATATTTTCTGTCCATCTCCAAAATGCTGTCAGATTTGTTACCGCCATAACTGTAGATGAAAATAAGCATCGGCACCTCAAAGCTTGGTCCAGATATTGACAGCAGTCACATGTAGGTGAAAAAAATGTAAATTGTGTCCCAATACTGATAGCCTTCTCTTAGGGTTTGTCTTTGATGTTAAAGTCACGTACATGCCCAAAATTAGGGCTTTCAACAAATTCTGTTTGCCTTGATATTTTACCTGATAATTGCCTTTTTGTTCATAATTTAAGACTGTTACTTTGAAATATTCAGTAAGTACAAGGCTTGCATGAGCCAGGAAAATCCTGCCATCATTTTGAATTCAAATTTTGAATAAATGACTGTATATGGACTGTATAAGGGCGGAGCTAATTAATCCTTGACTTGAAGCAGCGTTGTCACCTCAAAACTTGGCCCAGATATGACAGTTTTTGTTTTTTTTTCAGTTTTTATTTTATATCTTTATTATGAAACTTTCACTTAACCTTACCCACAAATGAGGGGTTGGAATTAACGGAAAGCCTTTATCTTTTACATAAATTATATTTACCAAATTCATAATTTTTGGGTGGGTATATTGACTTTCAATTAGCCCTAGGACACCCAGGCAGTAATGACTTAAATAAATGTAGATATTTTTGCTCCTTTCTCAACATATATATTATCAATAACTGACTCAGTGTAGTACATGTTCTGATTGGGAGTGTTGATGTAGTAAAAGGATATTTGTTTTTTAATCTACTTGGTTTACAAACCTTCCAACATAACAGCTTGAAGAGTTTCTTCAAAATATAAATTTGAAATTCTAAGAATGAAATATTCAGCCAGACAATCAAACAGGAAATTTTTATTCTTTGTACAGGCTTTCCAGGATTGTTTCATTTAATCTAATTTGTAGACTACGCAAGAAGTATTAATCACTTAATTTATAGAATTGTTTTCCTTTTTCTTTGCAGTGTAAAAATGGGTGTCATTTGTACAAAAGAGCTATTCAAAGGGGCTGTAATTCTCCATGTGTAAGTATTGTTTTTTCATCTCGCAAATTAGTTGGCGGTGCCTAGTTGCTTTGTTTTGACCTCATGGTTAACACTCGGCGCCACTTGGGAAACATTCCTGAGCTCCCTGGTTTGCTCCCCAACCACTGAACTAACACTCCTGTGTTGTCCCCTGGGTCCTGTGTTGTCCTAGTTTACTTGGCGTGGGCTACAGACACTGAGTGATCGCCGACTGCATCCCGAGCGACTAGGAATGATTAGGGAGCGTTTCCAGATTGGTTGGGGAGCAAGTCCCCAGGGACTCCGGAGAATTTTAAAATAAATTTAAACGTTTTTCAGCTAGTGTACTAGTCCTGAGTAGCAGAAGTGTCTTAGAGGTGCTTCAGAGTATTGGCAAGTATTGCAGGATTGAAGTAAGAGCAACTATCGTGTGATGCCGAGAACCTATGAGTTTCTCGCCTATGTGTGTGCATAGGGCTTTGAACAGTTAAGAAATGTAAAAAACCATACACTTGTAAACAGTATTTTTATAAGTATGCAAGTATCTTCCTAACAAATTTCTTTTGAGGAAATCAATTTCTTGAAAGAAAAAGAAATTAATTTGTGTCTGAAAAATAAATCTGTTAGGAATATAAACTTGGATTTGAACTGGTTAGCTAATAGTGGGTGACAGCAGGTTCTGTTTCTAAAAACTTCCACTGAAATGTCATTGGTTGGTAGAGGTGAATCATAAAAACATTTTTACCATTCATAATTGATGCAAATACTTCCTGTTTACATGATTGTAATTCAGCCAATATTGTCGCCTTACAGTGTTTCATGCCATTTTATTTATGTCCTATGTCCTGTCAAGGTGTTCTCGAAGACTATTGCTTCTGGCATTTTAACAAACTTGATTAGCTAGACATCTAACATTATTATAGTACTTTGATCATGTTGATCAAGGTTACACTTCATGTACTCTCCAAAGCCAGTAGGTATTTTCTCTGGACTAGATCAGCTAAATGTCTCTAAAAACCAATAACGCTTCAGTTGAATCAATAAGAAATTGGGTTGATCCCCAGTAATTCCCTGGTTGATTCAGTATGACCATTTGAGCAAGAAACATCTTTAGCCTACAGCTAAAGTCCTGCTTCACTTGTGTTAGCATTTCCGCACTGGAGGTAGCTCATTGTTACCTATTGGCCACAATCCATTCCAAGCCAGATTAAGTCTGTGTACAGCCAAACTCCCAAAGGTCTGTAGACAGCAAGAAACTATTTACCAGACCCTTTCTGGTTTTCAGTTCGATTTTTGTTTGGTTAATAATATCCTATATTTGCCATAAGCTGCTTACACTGTCCTTTTTCAAGATGATCTTTGAAAAGAGACATCTAAAAATGTGTGTAAAAACCAGCAAAAAGTTTGGGCTTGATATGAACTGGGAATAATTAATAACTAGATGTCCATTAATCAAAATAAGACCTTAAATTATCTTTTTAAAAACACTTTCAAAGCGATAAATCATTAAAGGTAGTATAAAAATTTGTACTAAAGTTATTGAAATATTGAAATATCATTAAATTAGGTCCTCAAATCAACCAAATTGTTTGTGGATGTAATGAGAAATGAATTGATTGATTTGTGTTTAAATGCCGAACTTAAAGGTTTATTTACTAATATGACGACGGTGTATTCCAATAGTAGGCAGCAACAGAAATTTGTCTTGTGTCATTTAGAAAGTGATCGTTAACACTATTTTTGTTTTTTGGGATAACACTCTGATACTAAACAGATTCTAGTTAAGACATTTTTGTCAGACTGAGCCCTTTGCGAGAGGAATGGAACCCACAGCCTTAATCATTCACCGAATAGCCAGCAGTAAATGCCAACCACATAGACCGCTCAGAATGAATGATCTAGGTGGTCAGCACTCTGAGGGTCGTGGGGTTAATTCCTGCAAGGGTCTCAGTCTGCAAAACTTTATGAACTATTCAGTATCAGAGAGTGTTATCCAAAAAAGCGAAACAACTGTTAACTTTAACAAAATCAAATAATGGGAAGGCACTTCCAGTTAGTTCCGTTGGAACATGTTCCTCCAGTGCTAAGTATGACAGCATGAATATAAACTCTAAGCCTGCATGCTGCCCTTAGCCAGTTTGATGATACAGGTAGTTCCACTAAGTACACTCGTGTTCATTGCTACCTAATCTGTCTTAAGCCAGATAAAGTCTGTAGTTAACCAAACTTCAACGGGTGTATTGGACAATCAATAAAACCTTTTCACAAGAGCTCTTCTGTCTTTTTGTCCAAAGATTTTGTGTTGCAAGTTTACATGTCTGTCTCTATAGTTTTTGTTCTCTGGTGAGGGTTTGTCCTAAAAAATCTCTCGGTACATAAAGTTTTTTTGTTTGGGAATCTATGAATTGTCCAAATTTGGGCCAGGATTTAGAAGGACTTAGCTTGGAAGGTCTGGGAATTATTGATATTACTGTGTTTGATGAAGATCAGTTGATAATAATTATACATGTACTTTACTGAGTCTTTACTGAGTCTCGGCAAACTGTAGGAAACTGCGATATTGCCATTTAATACATCAGCAGACCCACTTGAGCTGGAATCAAGAGCTGCTTTATGTTTGGGAGCTATTGGAAAACTGCTATCTTATTGCAGTCTAGGAATGGTAAATCGGCATAAGTGGAATGGTTATGCATTCTGATGGTCAAACCTTGAGATGATTTATGGCCTAGATCTCCTTCATTGCTTGATACATTGATTTATTAAAGATATGACCAAATGAGAACTCTCCTTGTCAGTCTTATCTAAGCAGACAATTATTGGGAACAAGACTATGAATTTATATTTCCAAAGATGATCAATTTACACAGCGTATTTGATATGGTTAGTGATCTTCATAAACCCAACATATGTCTGGAGAGCTCTGGACATCACTTCTGTATTCTCTTCCACTCCAAAGTTTCATCAAATTGATAGATGATGAATATTTAATGTGAAAAAATATATTTCTCAAATGTTAGTAACCACTTTTAAAAAACGAAATAATGTGTCTATTTTTGTAATAATTTTTCTTATTCTTGCCTTCTTATAAAAAGATTGATAGAAAATGATGTCTATATATATGTATTTTTTCTCCAGAAGGCTTGATAGGAAAATTGATAATTGAAAATGTTGTGAGTAAGAAGTACCTTCTAATCAGTCAGTAGAGATAGGAAACAAGTTGTTAAATCTGTCTTGAATAGTTTGTGGAAACGAGCAGGTAGTTCCTTTAATTACAATTAATTAGAGAGGGTAATAAGGAATTCCCAAGGAAATCACTGATCTGAAAATAATTGAATCTGGTGATAGGCGGCTGTTAAAATGGGGTCAGTGCGTTTAGACCAGCAATATGAGCCCAGCACGACTCAGCAATTATTGGGGAAGTAAAGGGCAAAACAGATCCATGCCCATTGATTGGTGGAAATATGAACTTGACAGTCCGACTGCTACTACATTATATGCCATGGGGGGATCAATAAGGAACCAAACTCGCCCACGATTAAAAGACAGGGAAGGGTAACAGGCTCACAATGAACTACTATCTTTGCCAGAAGCAAAAGCAAACTTAGAGGAAGACGGAAGAAATTTAAAAGCATTACTCACACCCGGAAACAACATTAAAACAACTAATATATTTATAGTGCGTCTTATTTCAAGAATGTGTTTCCAGTCTAACAAAAAATAAATAAAATGTAAGTGAGAGATAGTTTTAATACTGACATTTTCAATTAGTATAGATTAATGAACCAGCTATAGCCTGTGTGTTTTAATAATAAAACAATAGAACAGTTCAAGCATTACTCGTTATATGTAATTAAATGGGAAATCCGATATGGTGCTTTATGTTTTGGTTGTTAAATTGTTATCTTCAAAAAAGTTAATTTCGTCAATTTTTATGCAAAACAAATGTGTTTAATAAACAGTTTCCCAGTTATATTAAATATTGAATTTATCTAAAATACTGTCAAAAACATTTAAAAGATATTGGGAATGATGAATTATTAAAAAAAGATACAGTTTAAATATATATATCTAAATGCTTTTTTATGTTTGTTATTATTTTCAGACGAATAAAACAGCCTGGGTAGAGACTGCTTCATTTGAGGTAAGTGCTACAAATATGTGTTCTCCATGGAGATACCGAATTGTGGTGTATCTAAAAGAAGATTTTGAGATATTAAACATGCAAAAAAAAATTTTCACAAATTTTAAGACATTTGAAGTTTAAGGATTTGGTACCATGACTTTGATATTTTCTGTTGGTGTACACAGTATCATATGCAAGAACAGAGGCAACATGTCCTCCGAAATTTTGTGTCTATTCGGCATGGGTTTATGATGTTAATTGTGCTCTGCTGGTATCCTAACAAAAAACAATTCGGTCTTTTTTAATGATTTCACCAGGAATGAAATCCTAATGAACAATGAAAGAAAGGCAGTGATTTATAAAGAGATTCTCACACCATTTCTCATTTCAATTGTTATCGGTTAGTTACAGTTCTAGTCCCTTACACATTTGTACATAATCATTGTTTACGACTATTGCCTGCGATATGAGTCACATGCTGGTCTCTTATTATTACAAATTGTCAGTAATTTATCTCAAGCTGTGTGCCTTATGATTTGACCTAAAGCAGACTTTGCTTGATTGAATAAAAGTCGTATGGAGTACAACGTTACTCTATCTGACCATATAGCAATCTTGTTAGAATTGGGGTGGCTTCATTCTGCACCACCAACCTTAGAACTAATGCCAGGTGTTTCTTTGTTTGATTGAAATAGCCATTCTTATGGAAATTATCACCATAGTTTTACGCCCTATAACTTGTACAAGTTGTCTTAATATGGTGACCCTTGTGTGTACTGAATATAATTTCTATCCAACCTAACTTGTCAGCTCAATAATATATATCAAAATATATATATACCCTTATATCTATCTATATATATATTGTTTAGAGAAAACAAAAATGTATATATTTAACCTAAGTACCCTGTGGTTTCAGAAATTGTGGGTTGTTATCTCAGGTTTCTTATTGCTTGTTCAACCAAAAACAGGCTATGCGTTGTCTCTGTTTTGTCTTGCCCTTGAGTAAAAGGCTAAACACAAAGCAAATAAATAAATAAGTAACTTATATTGAAAAAGCTAGTAGTAGGGTAAATATCACCATATTTTACACTCCTGGGAGCCTTTCACACAAGTGTGTCATTTACGTAGCTTTCTGCAGATCAGACCATTTCCCCCCAAAAAATCTTTTCTAAAATCTTGTACAATAATACAAGAGACACCGGTTTGTATTAGGATTAATGTATGGAGACGTTGGCGTATTGATGCTTGGCCAGAAGTTCCCTGGCTGGTATTATCATGCTCGTCTTTATTTTTTGATGGCAGCCTTTGTTGGAAATAACTTTTGTGCTCTGGTGCTTTCTGAGCTACGAGGTGTCAGGAATAAGATTTGTTGTCACATTCTGTTTTGTATCATCTTTATTGCAAGAGACTTCAAATGTTCTTTCATTTCTTCATTAGGCTTGCATGCCACATATGTATGAAATGACCTCAACTTCAAGGAATGTGTAATATCACCTTAAGTAAGGGGTAAACCCCAGTCAAACAAACATGTGTAATATGAGATATTGACCAAAATCCAGTTGTCTCTAGGTTGAAATATTTTTCCCAGAGCAATTGTCTATACGTTGACATATTTTCTGTTAATTAGTTAAATTTTGCAGATGTATTTTTCTTCTGGAAAAATCTTAGTATAACTATTAAAAAGTGTTTTAATATAGTAAACCAAATAATAAATATCAGGCGATGTGAAATGTGTGTGATGTATCACCTGGCCTCTCCAATCTTCTTGAAATAGACTAATGGTATGACAATTTCTAGATTGATTGTAGGTTAGGAGGCCAGGAAATTGGTCAGCATGGTATCATGTCATTATGAATATGTTAACTTGACAAGTTGGGAGTCATAATATGAAAATAAGGCCCATGAGATATGGCCGTATAAAAGAGAAATAAATCACTTATATTTCATTATCAACTAAGTGGACAATTATTTATTAGAAGCTTGTTGGTGACAGTATGAAGCAGTAGACGGAAGAACCTAGACTTTTTCATTTTTTTTTTATCTATTCTACAATTATTTAATTCTGAACAATTAGTTGGGTTTTTTTTAGACTTTTTGGCCTTTGGTTAGCTAAAAAAAACTTAAGTTTAGTAGATATTATAAAAAGACAACTCTTTAACTATGTTATAAATCATTCATTTTCAGTAGCTTCATGTATGCTAAGTAGCCTTTTCGTATGAGCAGTCATGTTGAACACCAGACAAAGCAAATGGGTTCTGTGATATCCGACAATGCAAGTTTCAGTATCATTTTCAGTAATGTAAAGAATAACAGATCAATTGGAAAAAAAATCAATGTGGCGTTGAAGTTTTCATGATCAAGAATGCTCCCGAGAAATGAGATGAATGAATAATAAACATTCCTTTTAAATTTCCCAGAGGCAGTTTTGTTTACAAGGTTGTCAAGCAGCATTGGAAGTTTATGCTCAAGAAATGTCAGGTAAGAGACAATTTATGTATATGTTATAATGAAATGGCCTTAACTTTATAGAGTGAAATATGGACAGCTACGACTTGTAAATCATACTTACTGTTAATATCATATCCATTGTATACCCTAGCTGACATTATTTAAATGCTGATGTTTGTCTTTGTTCATGAAACATTGATATGCTAACTGTTTGGGTTTATTTTTACTCTCAAGTCTCACAACAATGTAATTGAAGGTAAAACAAATATTATTGAGGCTAAATGATGGTGAGATACCATATAATGATGCACCATGAAATGTCAACCATTTCAAAGAATAATACAACTGAGTTTTAAAGACAATGTAAATAATATACATCAGTACATGGTTCCGATATAAGATATCAAGTGTCAACCACCTAAAGTAATACTAAAGGTCGTCAGATGTCCATTTAGAGTCTGTGTGATACCATGAATATCACTTGACTCTGTTCAGTTTCAAAATCACAATCTACAATTGTAGCCTCCTGTCCGTTATTGAAAATAGATGTAAGTAATTGTGTGTTTAACCATCTTGTATTTGTTTTCAGGTGTTGTTGGTCCAATGATGGTGCGTCCAGTATTAGTACGTGACACAGAGACCGAGTCATCTGTAGAGATCAGATGGGATTCCAAACTACTTCCCAATATTACCTATCTCTTACAAATTAAAAATGTTGACCTTTCATCTGATTGGACACTGTTTAATAGGTCAGAGGTCATCAGCACACAGTTAATACATGTAAAGAATCTACAGCCATTTACTACATATCAGGTAACTGGACATTTGCTCTTAATTTGTTCTGGGGTAGATATACTCAACAGTGGTTCACCAAATTTTGATGCCTTTTTGTCCAATATACCAGTATATTGAATGGGGAGCTTAGGGTTGCTATCTGTATGTCAATGCTGTTAACGGGATGACTTAAAATCATATTAAACAATTATCTTCAAAGTTTGCCCATTTATCTTCTTTCTTTAAAGATGATGGATATAGTATTGCATTTTACCAACGTGTGGTCAACAACATGGCTGCCATTAAGATTTTATATGCTGTACACACAAATTAAGTCTATAACTTAAACACAAATTCACACAGTGTAGCTTTCTCATGTTAAGATGTTCATCGGTATTGTATTAAGTCAAATTATGTGCATCTCATCAAAGTGTATACACCAATACATTCATTTTCACACATACATGTATGTTTTGTGAACACAATAACGGTCAAAGAAGGCAAAGAACAGAGCTAAGTGACTTCCCATTATTTGTGCGTATTAGTCTAGTTACCCACTGTTGGAGTACACCATCATCATATAAGTGAATACGTTTGAGCACAGGGAAAAACACCAATCAATCTATCAATCAATGAATCAAACTTGAACTGCAGCTTCCTTCAACTCTAACGGCTAGGTTAATTGATGGATTGATTGGTGTTTAACACTGTGCTCAAAAGTATTTCACTTATATGACGGCTGTGTATTCCAACAGAAGATGGCAACTCTTAACATAGCCAAAATGTGAAGTTACTTAAGTGTTATTGCTGGGACAACGGATATGATTGCATTCCGCCAAAATTAGGGCACCAATATGGCTGCGATTTGGTTTGTAACATTCAGAAATATGTATGAAGAACACTTCAGCTGAAACGTGAATTCTCTAATTGTCTTCAAGCTTGGTATATAGCTTCCTCCTGCTAGACATACATATTCACACATTAGAGTTTAAAACAAAAACTTTTAAATGCATCTAAACTACCCGGTACTGAAAAACTTTAGAGTAGATTCACAGATTAATTTCAAGTTTGATATATATATTTACCCTCTAACCGTTATTTATTGTTAATCAAGGGATCTCAAAATAATTTGAGAAAGTTGAGTTAACCATTTTATAAAGTGCTAGTTTTCAAAATAAAGAAATAAAATGAGTATTTGAATTTGCTCTTTTGATTGTATTATGTTCATTTCATTCTTTCGTTTCAGTTCAGAGTTCTGGCCATTTTAACCCAGGAAACTTTTTTAGAATCAAATGAAAGTGTTCCTATTACTACAAAGGCATTTGGAGGTTTGTACTAGGATTTTTTTTTTAGCAGTAGGCGATAATATTTGTCCAAACCTTTACTGTGTATGAAAGTTTGAGACTTGTAGCTAAAAACTGACTGATATAATATAATTTTAAAGTTTCAAATTTCAGATAGTTCTATTTTTGTGAGTTCACCCATTTTAGAAAAAAAAAAGAAAAAAAAGCCTATATTTGGTTCTGGTAGCTTGCAGATTTTTGTTATATCAAGGGAAGAAACTCAGTTTGACTGCACCTTATTTTGCAGTTGTTCCTCTTGATAATACATCCACAAGGTCAACAGTGATTTTCATGTTGCTGTCAGTTAAGCCAAATAGCTGTATATGTTGTAAAGTAAAAATACAGCAATAATTTTCATTAGGTTTTTTTTTTGTGAGCTTGACATAAATATATGTCACAATTGTAATGATCTTTCTAAAAAATATACATCCTGTAAAATGTGTCCCCTCTTTTCTGTGCCTCAGTGCCTGGTGATCCGCCACTGATAACCCACCTCTCCACACCCGCCCCGTCTGTCATATCAATAAGCTGGGATCCACCCAGAAGACCAAATGGTCCACTTCTTGTCTATAAGATCAAGGTCATCCCCAAAAACAAGGATCGTCTCAGATCCGTAACTAAGGAGATCCCTGCAAATGTGACGAGCTGGATGTTTTCTCAACTACAGCCATCTGCATCATATAAACTGTTACTATCAGCTAGAAACATTCAAGGGGAGGGCCCTGTTACCATGAGAGACATCTCTACCCCCAACCCTGGAAATCGTAAGGCTTCTTTATGTAAGACAATGTTAATAAAAAATATATTTCTCTGTATCATACATTTATAAAATCTCTGAACAGTCCTGCTCATTTATAGATTCTTCAATTTGAATTTGAATTTGCTGATTTACTTGTATTTTTTAAAAACTTCTACTGGTTTTGTAACCTTCTGTTTTAAAGATGATCTCTAATTCACAAATGATGAACTAAATCTGAGGATTAGGATTATTCTTCCTAATTTTATATAAACATTGAAGTGTTTGTGCTAAACTTAAACCATTCTCTTGAAAATATGCTCATTTCTGAATGCTGTTTTTGCAAATTTTGGTTTTAGATAGTCACATTGCTTCATTGAACAGTAAAATTTGAAGTACATGTACTAGAATTTATTTGAGATTTCTCTTCTCCTTTGATAATCCTGACAATTCCAAATATGTGGCCTGATAATTGTTCTGTGTATGTTGACAGTATCTCAGAGAGAGACGCCATACCTGATCCTTGGGGCTGACAACATGGTGCTCAGACAGAACCTCATTAGTTTACAGGCACAGTCCGAGACACTCCATCGGGACCGAAACACCAGCATATTGATGACAGGTAACACAAACATTACCTAAACACACTTCTTGTGTACTCAATATGTTGTCTATATTGCCATGCATAGGTTTGGGCCTAGCAAAATATTTTGATAAACATAATATTCTGTGTGCTTATATTGGAATTGGTAATAAATTATAAAGCTATATATTTGAAATTGATTTTCAACAAAAATTGTAGGATTTTTTTCCTGGTTATTCTTTCTTGATTATTATTGGATATTTTACAGGTTTCTATAGTGGTTTTCATTTGAAGAATATTGTGAAAGGTTTCTGAATTTATTTAATATATGATGATCTCACAACATGAATGAATATGTTCCCCTATATACCATACTCATATATTAAATGCTACAAACCAGAAGTTGAGTCAATGACTCAAGTTTTATTTGTATAATTTTGTGCCCATTTTTAAGTGATAAAATCAAGTACATGATGTGATAAAGAATCCAAAATTATTTTGCTTTTTTCTTAACAATGCTCTTACAAATGCCAGGAGCGGAAATTCTGTATCAATGTGAGGAAGGAAACTACGCCTCAGGTAACCAAAGACTCATCAACCAATCAGATGTCATAATTTCAGCTTTGTTGTGTTGTGATTGGCTGGAATTCATTCTGCTTGTTCAGAGTTTCTTAATTGTTTCCTTGTTGTTATTGTACTAATTTCAGTTTGTTTCATTGCACACACCATTGATCATTGATTTTTATTTGATTTTTTGCTCCTTGAAGATTAAGAACAGTCATCATGGATCAATTTAATACACAAATTCATGTTTTCAGTTTATCATTATATTCACAAAAGGTCTTTGTTGATTTTCTGCAAATTATGTATGTCCAACACTTAATATATATTTATTAAAAAAATTATGTAATGTAAAATAAATTGAATGTTAACTTGTTAACAGTTGGTAACGATTGATCTGATTTTAAGTTATAACAGGACAATTCTGAACATTTTGATTTCTTCTTTTGCAAGTTTCTTCTTATCAAAATAATTTAGATTTATTTTCTTTATTCTTCTGTAAAGTCATAAAAGGGCTATTTATTGCAGGAAGTCAAAATAGATTTATTGTTATTGTTCATATTTTCTCTGTGTTGTGATGGATTTGCTATGGAGCAAGTTTCACAAAAATGGCTAGCAGAAATGATATAATTGGACATTCTGGTTATCAAATGTGTTAGCTAGCTCATCTTCAGTGGACATAGTTCCTTTGAGATGTCTGCAATATTTTGATTTTAAAACACAATGCATTTAAAAGTTAAAATGGAAAAATGATTGCTAGATTGTGAAACTTACCCTGTTATTATTTCATTTCAGAACTTTAATCAAGATTACTGCACTTCCAGTTATTTTTACTTTCAAGTTTTTGAATTAATCTAACAATACAGTTAATTGTATGAGTTACACATTCTTAGAACCATAGTTACATGTACATGTATATCATTGGTGTCAATGTCATAACTACATGTAGTCAAGTCCCTACCCAGATGTACATGTAATGTTCTGTCCTCTTGCAGCACCAATAAATCAATGAAAAGAACCCTTTAAAAGAGAATACTTGTGAACTACCTGTATCCTCCACACCCTAGATACCTGTAATTAAAGTGTTGGTTCCACCAGCCTCCTGCACACCCTAGATACCTATAAAGTGGTGGTTCCACCTACCTCCTGCACATCCTAGATACCTATGAAGTGTTGGTTCCACCTACCTCCTGCACATCCTAGATACCTATAAAGTGTTGGTTCCACCTAC
>JAVFBZ010150511.1:0-19357 GCA_032466195.1 Katharina tunicata
TAGCCAGGACATAGTTCATATGCACGTGTACTTCAGACATAAGGATAGACTCTTTACAGTTGATTTTGTGAGGCTAGACGTTAACCATTTAGTCATGCAGAGATATTTACAGCTAGCGTGTGGAATAAAATAGTTCTACAACTTAGCTAGAGTTTGTTAACACTCAAAACGTCACCACCAATTACTTAAAGGGTGGAAACTCACTGCTCGTTATGGTGCTGACTTGTATGGGACTTAGGAACCGACACGGGGTATTATTATGAAGCTGATTTGTTTGGATAATTTAACACTTGAGATATCAGCTTAGAGATATGGTATTTTAAGTTGTGGGCTTTTCCAGTAAATGATTAACAGATGTGTTTCGTTAAACTGCGAGACGAGATGTGCATCCTTCGACGACCTGTGAGAGAAAGGGCGATGTGGCTCAACATTAACCCCCTGGGCCTACATTCGTCTCTAGCTGTCACAAGACAAGTCATTCGCACCCCCCAGTAGCTAGTCCTATAAATCCCGGTCTCAAGTCTCAAGAGTTATTCTTACCAAACACACACCCCCCCTAGCTACTATTAGGCGGGAAGTCTTTTAATTTCAAGTCCCATGTCTTATAAAATGTCCAGGTCGATCTGGAGTTTTTTTAGACAAAGGTACTATAAAATTGGTCCTATAAAATCGGTCCTATAAATCAGTCCTAAAAATCCCGGCACCGAGTCCTATAAAGCCATGCACACTACTAACGTACATTTGAAGACTTGTTGCATATTATCTGATCGGTTGCAACATTCGATCAATAATTGAGGTACAGGGAGAATGGATGTGCCTTAAAATGTTGTAAACAGAACAACAAATACATTCACCAATCCGATACGCTTTCCAATGTTTATATCAGCTGAAATATCGGTTTTAACAACGGAAGGAAAAGGTGAATCAGTCTGTATTACTCCACAACCAACAAATCTGCTGGACAACCTGTCAGCCCCAGACTCACACCTGACAACAAAAATACAGAACGGAAATATTATGAGAAGCAAAAGGAAAGCAATCAATTTATGTAAATGAGAACATTCACACAGTCAATTGCTAGTATTTTCCTATTTTAAAGTTTATTCAATATTTACTTGGCTACATACCATTTTTACAGCGGCGGACAGATGACATGTTTAAAATTCCACCAACAAAGAAATTAAAATCATATCTGGCCAATGCTCACACCTAACAAAAACAGAAACAGACGTAATATTTATACATAAAGATAGATTTGTATATATAAAGTTGTAATTAGTTGACATTCCTCGGCCTGTATGATTTATCTTGTGGACATTTATAAAGTCAATCGCCTTTCATTTTATTCAATTGCCACTGTTATCCGTTATGTTTTAGTTTTATTCCCTTTTCTGTGTATTCTTTTCCCCTCTTTTGTTTTATAACTTTCTTTTCCACAACGCACACGTTCGTTAACTTTCATTGCAACAGTCCAGAATTTGAATACTCCTGTAGCTATGATGTCATCGAAATTTAAGAAAACTGAAGGTGAATGGACGTTTTCAAGTGTGAATAGAGACTGACAACATATGGATTACCTGCACAATTTCCAGGTCTCCAGCCTACAGATCTTCCTCTAGCTGGTAAGTGTAGACGGATTCGTTCTCCTCATCGTACACTATATTGTACCACTTGGGGTACCCTGGAACCTGGGATATGACCTTTCCAAAGTACGGATGAAGGACCAGTGGCGAACGTGTGGCTGTATCTTGTGCCATGCCGGCTTCAACAATGGGACTTTTTAAGTTCCGATTGAGCTCATCTACAGAGAGAAGTTTCCTATTTGTTGAGAAGGAATAAATAACCTTTTGTGAAGATGGTTGTTGCAGAACTTTCTTCCTGAAATTTAGTTGTGCCTTGAGTGCTTCCATCTTGCTGGCCTTAGATCCATAGCTACTTAATCTATTCTCCACTTCTGAAAGGCTCTGTCACAGGGCATGGAAATAATGGCATCAGTTTGCCTAATTTTCTGTTGGGCCAGACGTTGTTTTTTGGAACGCACTTCTTTTTTTTTTTTTTTATGAAGAAGATCAATTTTTCCTTCAAGCAGAATTTGTTGGCGGTTCTTGTACGATGTGTAAGCGTTGTTCTTGAGGACGGTAGCCTTATGAATTGTTGTTTTCTTCCCTTCATCTGACATGTTGTCCAACCATTGGCCAACCTTATTAAAGGAGTATAGAATTCTACTCTCTCGTGGAAAGGATGAAGCTGAAGGCCTGTGGTGGATGGTGTAGTCCAGCCTGCCAAACACAGATTCCGGCAACTGATTGTGCTTCAGGGTTGAATCGCACTCCGGGTGAGTTTCCGGTGTCATGCTAGCATTTATTCCACCTAGAAAATGTTCGAACAACACAGCCGTTTCCTTCTTTAACATTTCCAGGATGGTGGCTGTTATGGCATCGTTTGTTGCTGATGTTATCTAACACCCGAATACAGGATCGTTTTCCGCTTCATATCCTGGAACCAAAATGCCGGTACCATCTAATATTAATTGAACGGATGTTGATTTCAAATTAAATATTGTTTTATGATACACGGTATTCATTTGCAGGATATTTCCTTTAGCCTCGATCTTACGCCACAGTGGTTTTGTTTTGTCAGGCATTTATCCAAAAGGCCTAGAGCTGTTGTTCCAGCCATGCATATTTCGGATTTCAGACCTTCATTAACGGCTACTATCAGCTTGTTCGGTGTGCCCAAATAATCTTCAATGAACGATAGCAAATGTGGATGCAAATGGAACAACATTGCAGCATTATGGAACAAAATGTTGAAACGGTTTCCTTTACATTTGCACAAGCGGGGTTTGACACCCCTTGATATTAAATAAAGGTGAAAATTGCCCGAAATAGCTACTTTTTTAAACGTAAAATTGTATTCATATCATGGGGTGAAAGCCCAATTGGAAACGTAAACCACACTCAACGTCACTGTTAAACAGACAAAGACTTAACGGGAAGAGGACGGCACTCCAAAAAAGAAGCCAAAATAAATCAGCTTCCTGATGCCCCTTCCCGCTCAAATAGCACCAGGACACATGAATCTCCCGCCCGAACATTGGCAGTGATAGTTTGGAAAGTGCATAGTAACATATATCGTAAGGGCACAAAGCCATCAATACCTTGATCCTGTTCTGCTGGATCAAAGACAAGAAGCCCACCCTAAAAATATTAATATCTATGTAATAGTCTAGCTTACATATAGCCTTCATTAATTTGAAACATCTGCAAGACAATACTACATGGTGCTTTGATGTAATTGACATGGATTAATACGGCACATGGTTATACACAGTTTGTTGATTTAGGTTGTTTGTTTGGGGTTACACGACGTACTTACGGTGTGCCGGCCCAATCGGTTGAAGAAATCACTCTAGCAACACAAAAGACACCACGATACATTAACAGGACACAAAAAGAGGACAGCACAACAAATCGGCTTCCTTTAGCACTTTAAAAACTGCCACCGTGTCCAGAACGACCAAAATTACGCTTTCAGAAACTTTATTTAATTACATGCAGAAGTGATTTCAACATTTTCAAGCCATGTGAGGATCAACCGATTGTTGATATAAATATTTGACGCCACACTCGGTTGTATTTGACAGTAGTTCAATAGATCAGATTTGATTAACATAGAATAAGAGAATCTCCAAACAACGCAACACAACTTCCTTGTTCGGAGCTTCTCTCAGTTGTATTTCATCTGTGTGAGGGTAAGCAAAATATTCTTACTCTACAGACCCACCGGTAACAATTTTCTAAGAAGATACATAGTACAAAGTAGAGCCTCTAAACATGTAAATGAAACGGACAAAACCAGGGTTCTAAAGATGTCCTGACCACTTTCTAGGGAACAGTCTCACTTTTGAAAACGGTATTTAGTAATACTGTCCGTATTTTAAAAAAGTGTTAACAATGTCAATAAAAGCGCGATTTCAACGCATTTTCAGAGAGTTGAAGCTGTTAAGCTCATACACACGATCTTCGATACATTGTTTTTCTTGTTACATTTTCATATGTTTCGGACACGGTCGTTTTTATCTGGTTTTGAGTAAAAATAGTTTTTTTTTTTAGGTTTACTTAGAGTATTGTATTCATTACTATATGACGTAAATGAACTTGAGAACAACAGGCTTTAGGACACTTGTCCAACGCTCGATACAGCTTGGCAATCATTGTAAGCGGACCAAGAATGTGAACTATAGTGATGAGGTTTATTTTTTACCCATCAAATAAATTCTGAGAATTAATGATCTGTTTACCGAATCTGTTTTCTGTCATCCGAAGCCATATATACGTTACCGAATGTAACTGAAGTCTGCAGTATTGCAAATTAGCATTTGCGCCTAATCTAAAGAATGACTTTTAACATGTTTAATAGTACTTCCGCAAAGACTTCCAGTGTACTCAACGACACTCCTATAATATATATGCGATACTTGGATTTTGCATGCGAATTGTGTCTGTTAAACGGGGAGTTGCTGGTAATGAGTTTTCATGAAACCGCCATTCCCAGCTAAGCGTTTATACAATGGAACGTTACTGGTCCTATATGTCCCTTATGCGTGTTCCCCGAAGGCGTATTCGGATTGTATCTGTTATGACGTTTTGTTCATATTCCTTATTAATTATCTATTGCAGCGAAGGCGAATGATTCACTCCAAGCAGATTGTTAGTATTGGGTATAGTACCGTTTTGATTTATAATTATACATTTCCCTCCATCCCTGATAACGGTTATACATTCCAGAAATAGCTGTCAAACAATCCCACTAATACAATCACCAAATTCGTTCAGTTTGTAATTATGCCTCTGTTAAAAATGTGTGCCATTTTCTGCCGCACTTATTCACATGGTAGTTATTGTCGATAATAAAGTAATGTTCCCCAGGCGTCACAATAACTGACCGAATCTCAGTGTTGTCTGTTTATGTCTTGCTCACTGTTTTTATGTTTATTGTAAGACAGACAGGTGGCAGATTCCAGAAGCACAAATGTACGGTGTGCGCGGATGTCCTATGTTCGACGCTAGCAGAACCAAAATATTTATTTGGGCTCGCGTTATTTTCACTCCAATGAGCTTATCTTTATTTGTAAGTGCTTACCTGGATATAGAAAGAAACAGACTTATGGTGCAAATGGTTAAACCATCAAAATATATTATTATATTATAATATAAATATAATAGATTATCTCAATTTTTTTTTGTAGCTTTGTATTGAATTCTTAATAATGTTCGTCTTCTAGGCTTAACAGATTAAAACTAAATAAAATATCAATTATTTATTCGCTGCTTTAGTTTCGTTCGGCGTAAAGACATCAAGATTCGCGCGGTTGAAATTTTACAACCTTAACGGTTTTTTTACGACTTGAAGATATTTACACCATCTTGTTATAATTTATTTATTTTGTTTGACCTACTAATATTCCCCTGATTAATGTACGGCCTTGGGTGATTTGTTAAAATTCTTAAAATGTTTGAATTGTTGAAATGTTTATGCCACAGCGTAGCTGGAGTATTGCTGAATGTGGCGTAATACACTAATCAACCAGTCTTTCGTTTGCGCTGGTAGTCAATACAGAGGTGTATTAGAATTCTTGTAATTAATGATTTCTGGAATGCGAGGAAAATACTGGTAAACAAAATGCCAGTATCATAGTCCAGGCGAGGCTCATGTTTTAATGAGTGCAGCACTGTCCATTCAGCTTCGAAACCTATATATTCATCAGTTTTGTGCTTTTAGTTGGATTTTCTGTCAACAACGTTAAATGTGCAAACGTCTTACTCAAGTTCTTCCTTGGTTATGAAAGATCTACATTTCTTACAAATCATATATAGGTACATGTAGCCTACTCTGAATGCTTTTAATGTCCCTTCGGCTGATTAGTTATATATTTTGATTGAAAACCCTGTCCAATGTAGACAGGAGACAATGAGAAACACGATTTTCCAGGCCAATTAAATGTATGAACGGGGCGGAAAAATCGGCAAATTCATTATTGGAAACGCAATTATGCCGTGGTCCGCTTGTCGCCAACGTTTGCAAATATTACCCGTCAACCTAGTCGTTTGGAAATCCTGTGTCTAGTTATCATTTTACGGCATGTATTTTTGTCGTTTAAATACCGCACTCATTTAAGCATAACTTGTTTATGGGCAGCGCCGTGGCTCGGTGGTTGAGCGTTGGACCACGGAAGCCCCTTCACTGTACCCGAAATAGTTCGATCCCCACTGTGGACCTTAGGTATATAAGGGAAGTTTTCCGGTGGGGCTGCGGAGTTGACGTAGTGGCTTTTAAGAGGTTTCTTCCCGTATTTCCACCATACACTGGCCACGCAAAGTCGTCATGTAGGTAAAATGAGTACGACGCTAAACACCAATCAAACCAACAAACAAACATAACTTTTATGAAGGTTTCCTAAATCTTTATAGTGTCTAAAATGATCTGGCAAACAAAAACATGTCATATGGTATATACACAATGTCAGAGTGCCATATATTGAAGAAATAAACGACAAACATGAGTTAATGAGCTTACACAATTTGCAGCAGTCCCCTTGGACATGTTGTGACATCTGATGCTTTAAGTTAGTGATATCTATAAATGATGCTAACAGTATTGTACCATAGGTCTTCAGTGCTTCTTATCGTTTTAAATCTCGCCAATAATAGGTCATATCAGTCTCGTTCGCTTTTTTTCACTTCCGGGTACGTGCTTGAAACTCTGGCCGTATGTTTGGAAAAGCGTATTATAGGACCGGACATGGCAACTGTCATCTCTTAAACTTCCACTGTGACGTTATGGCAGAAACAAAAGTAGCATGTACCCTGAACTGGAAGTAATCTCGTGAAATCCCTTGCATCATATAACGTGACTTACAGGCCCTTTAAAAATGTATATACAATCCCACCGGTTCCACACGTATACAAAACTTTGTACCTACGTATAAAGTTTTTTGCAGCTTTTGAACTATGAAGTGACTAAACTCCTCACGTACAATGTACGGACCAGCCTTACTCGCTAAAGCATAATGTTTAGAAGTTATAGCCTACAGGTAATAAATCTACTGACTGCAAAAGGATAACGTTAGTCAAATTGAGTGGCACGCCGTCTACGATAACACTATTCCATATTGCAGAACTATCAAGTTTTTTTTAAAAAGTATCATTTATAACAAACAACCCATTTGTCATCACATTTCGCTATATGTTTTGGAATGCAGCGTCGAAACAGACATACGTTTTTCAACATTCCTAATATCAGTTGATTTATCAGCTCAAAATTGAAATAAATACATCGAAATAACAAACCTTTTCGTTACCAAGAAACATAAATATATCCACATATATGTGTATTTTGCGAAGTCATCACATAAAACGAATTGTTATGGGTTGTAATTGTGTTGAGAGTTAGATGACTTACAATGTTTATAACAATATGGCTTATTTGTAAAAAAAAAAAAAATTCCACTATTTAACAAACCTCAAAAATAATTGTTTATGCCGTAGGACTAAGCACATAGGTTTTTGAAAAGTGGGGTCATTTTTTCCTCCTTTTCTTATACGATTTACATGTAATCCAGTCTAGGGTAAAATAATTTTCGTGTCGAAATAAATTGTATATTTAATATAACACATCACGCGATTAAGAATGTCATAACAATTATGGCTATAACAATCATGTTACTGGTGGTACGCGTTGTGGCCTAAGATGTTCTGGGAAGAAGAGCTATTCAAGAAAGATATCGATGAAATTTTCGTTCTCTACATTTATACAAAAATATATATGAAGACCCTAAGTAGAAAACCGGAGATGCCATGATACTAGTATGTAAATTCTGAAAGTCTAGAAATTAACAAACAAGTTTCATGACTTTGGTGGACTATGATATATATTTTCTATATAATACAGGAAAGAATGCTCATTTGTCCTACAAATTCAACATGTATCAAGCCGTTGTGTTATCAAATTTGAATGCAAAGAATGAAAAATGCTGCCAACTGACATTTTCCCTTGTTATATATAAGTGATTTTAACCCAGGACGTGAAGCAACGTCATGCTGGTTGTATATTAGGAGAAAAAGCATGGCTTGGGTGGTGATAAGTTTTTCAACAATAATAAATGACAAAAGTAGGATAAAGTCCGTTTATTGAACACGTGCCATGCAAGGTCTGGAAGACCTATTGGCGAAACCTTGGCTTCAATCATGGAAAATATTATTGGGGAAAAGTGGATATTCATGACTACATATCCATCCTCTTCAATAGCATTTTAGTTGTTTGGGATCCTCCTGCGCCCCGGCGATCTCTGAGCTTAGTATACCGATTTGTTGTAATGTCGTGTTTTGTTCCCCAATAAAAAAACAAAACAAATAATAGCATTTCACTAATGACAAAATTTAGATCTATTGTAGAGAGAAAACGCCGGCTACCAAAAGAAAAACCGTTTATGGTGGAACAGTCAACACGAATGACACAGGGAGGCAATCTTAGAGTGATATACTTTGGTTTCATACTCAACAGAGCACAAAAACTAATATAAGATATAACAGTTTTCGGTATTTCAAATCAGCTCAGAATATTAATATTAATTTACTCTTCAGAATTTAACTGCTCAATATCGTGAAACGGTTTTGTTTCAGAAGCGTTTCAGTACAAAAAATCACTGAATTTGGGCATTTATTCTTCTTACCATGTCATTTTAAGGTGGAGCTTTTGTAACTATTTTATATTTGGTGTATTTTCTCCCCTTCGTTTGGAGATCACAGAAGTTTCAAAGGGGCCATTTGAATTTTCTCTGTCCTGCATAAGCTTCGTAATTTGTTGTTGTTGTAAATTTCACGTGACGGCAGCTTGGCATTTGATTGGAGCAAAGGCAGATAACTGACTGAAGCAATGAGAGCTCTGGTTGTCTACTTGTTCATCTTTGACAACGCTCGTTTTTCTTATTGTACGAAATATGTGACAGCCTTGTTTTTTCTCCAATATACTGAATACGATATCGGATGAAACCATATGTTGTTAACTGTTGGCATGGGCAATGAACCTGAAATTTATCAAACGTGGCATCTCAAGGTTTCCATTTGTGGCGGACGGGCACACGCCATTACTACTAACAAGAAGAAGAAATTAACCCTTGTGTTCTTCATGTGGTGTCTTACAATCGGTTGGTTGATTAATTTTCTTAATGTCATTCCGTTGATTTTCATATATTAACGATAAGGCGTAAACATTACAATCTCCATAAGGCCTTTCGCTAGAAGCCACACATACAATATAAATCAAACAATTAAGGGCAGACATGTTGAAGTGTTGATGTTTTTGGATATTTCAAGGTATCATAAATATTCGAGGTAACAAAACTAGATCGGGCCTCCTGTGTCTGGTGCTCTCGCAGCTGAAGAGCATCAGGAAGCCAATTAGTTGTGGTGTCCTGTAAATGTACTATGGTGTTATGTGTTGCCCATTGAGATGGCTCGCCGTATTAGATATGAAATAACCTGAAGAAGCGCGTAAAACCTTAATCATATAAGCAAATAATAACAACAATATTTCGAACATAAAACCTGATTAATAAGAAACGCTTTGTCCAGTTGGTGGATTATTGCCACAGGCCAGGGTATTCCCTAGAGTAAAGTGTTCTAGAATATTTGGGTCAAATTAACCTAGCAGCGGCAAAAGAAAGGTGGCCGACTGTCAGTTATCCCCGAAGTGTTAGCCGGCCCTTTATAACGATGTGAAGGTGTTTGTCTGGACACACTGCCACTGTTCCCCCTGGTGACATGTCGACTTTACAGACGTAGATTTTTTTTCACAAACACTGATCTGCGAAAGACCAAACAACAGCACACGAACAATTAATTCCTTTTTACTACTCAAAGGTAGCCAATTTAACATAAACTATCGCAAAAGAAACGTAAATTCATGTTATGAAAGATTTTGCGGTTCGGCACGGTACCTTAGAATTAAACAAATACATGTCCAGAAATATAGGTGCAATGGTCTACATAGGTCCTTAATCAAGCAAATTAGGCGGTGGATTTATCAACAAATGTATTGCTATACAGAGAAGTAATACGATAGCGTAATTCCAAGTGTAATTGTCTTGTTATTTTTCAACTTATATTTTTGTCAATGGTAATCACAGTGATACAGAGATATCTATATCGATAACCGATAAATCATCTCATATTATAGGACAATTTCCAGAGATTAGTTTCTAGATAGATCTTAATCTCGAGTTGTTATTGATAGTCTACATGCGCATCTCGATGAAAATGCAGGTAAATTGAGAGGAACATGACACACATTTACAATCAGCCCTCTGTTTAAAAGGTTTGCGATCTTTGCCATACTGAATATTATTTCAACGTATTTGTTATTAATAATAACAGTAATGTTTCCAACCATTCTAATAATTTCCTGTCTTTTTACATCGCATTTAAAATTCGCACGATAAATTTATCCCACAATCATTAAGCAAGAAACATGAGGGGCTGCCTCTCTTAGTCGTGTGGGATTGCAAAGAGCAACTGCGGTAAACCTCCTGTAGTGAATGAAGTTAAGAAGACAAGATCGGATTTTATCAAGATTGCACAAAGAGGCGACAACTCTGGCACGGAAACCCCAATAAATATAAGACACTGGAGGAATTTATATTCCAACTGAAACATTTATTTTAGTGTCGGTCTGTTTTGGTGAATTTTCTTTGCCGAAACATTAAAATGACGATATTTATTTTGTTTATTTTATGTATACGGGTTGAGAGCTTGATTGCGTTATCTACAAACTTATAGATATACGAATGTAATAAGTTGAAAATGTTTTTTAAAATTTTTATATTGATCATTAAAAGCATATGAGAATGGCTGTCAAACATCTTATCTACGTACTTTACTATATAACTATATTTATATGTCAGATAATTATTGTAGTTGTATTTTCAGTTTCCTCGGCTTAAAGTCAGTCACATACGCACCCAAAAATAATCGTTTTTCCACAAACTCTGATTGCCTTGATTTTAACCAACTTTGAAGTCTGTGCATGAACTAAAACAATTAACTTGAAATGAAAATTATTAAGTTGGTACAAGGCTAGTAATAGCCACGAGAAATCATGCGATAATTCGAATTCAGCATAAAGAAGGCCGGCCATTTTTTCTCGTATCCCTGAAGTAAAGCTTTTGATTTCACCGGGTTCTTGACATTATATGGAATGAGTTAAGATTTTGAATAACGGAAGAGGGCGGGCTAATAACCTTTGACATGAAGTAGCGTAGGTACATCTAATGGTGGCTCAGCTATGACAGCAGATCGACACATCCACATAAAAATATTCTGCCAGAATATTCAGTTTTTAGTTATTTAGTTATTATATAAAACTCTCCTTTAACCTACAAATTGGATGTTGGAATTACTGGAAAGCCTCTTATTTGTACCTTTTGAGGAAAATATCAATTTTTCATGATATTCCGTGATATCGCAAAATTCAGAACTTTTGAGTGCATATGTTACTTTAACTTTCAAAAGTCTTTAATCACGACTATAACTTCAACAGGCATGGTGACCTCAGATTCGCGTGGGTGGATAATGAACATTGTGGTGTATCAAATCTCCCAATCAGTGGAAATAAATGATGAACGTAAGCATCCTATATTAGAACTTGACAAATGACCTGTCAACAACAGCACAGTTATTGAGGCATATTTCAAACTCATTCTTTTTAATGATCTCCTAATGATTCTAAATGATAACTGCTATACAAAGACAATACTGGTGAACAAATATCAATATACTAACCTAGGGGAGACTTGTGCTCTTATTATTTGGACAGCGCTGATGTTGACCTCAATGCTAGTTGAATAATCTACCTCTTAATTAGTAATGAAAAAGCAAACATTGGAAAACTGTATCTGAAACTTGTTGAACTATTGATTTGTCGTTGTCCCCAATTACAGTACAAATAATATATCCTCCTCCTACTCCGAATGCTTCGATTGGCCATTGTAGTTATTGCAGAAGAAATTTTGCTGGTTCCTTTCACTACTAATTTTGTTTACATTACAATTAATGCAACAACAGAACTGCCATGTAATTGCAATGATCCAAATTCTGCAATTACCTTATTCCGTAAACGAGAATAGTATTTTTGAGTAGCAATTTCCCCGGGTAACAAAAAATCCACCTGACCGTATCGATGATATACATTTGACTAAAATTCTTTTTGAATTTTGAGGAATACTGAAAGAAAAGTCAGAAACTCCTACTAGTCCTATATAGAAATACAAATAAAGACTAAACTCCTACTAGATTTTAAGCTGTGTGTGTATAAAGAGACTGCAAGTGAACTAAGTGTGGTGAACGGGGCTGTTGAACAGCAAATTAAGCGTTCGTTATAGTATAGATCTTTTGGCAGTTTTTAACCTTTTGGGCATTACTTAATTTTCCGACGCTGACACCATTCCATTAACTACAGGCGAGCGTGACCATGAAATAAAACTAGTAGAAGATAATACAGTTTAACTAATTGATCTTAAAACATTCCGACAGGCAAAACTGCTTCCTAGTGTGGTACCAATTTAAAATTTAATAACCAATGACCTTCATTGAGGTTAACTAAACGTACGTGACATTCTATCGCTGTTTTAGCGCTGGTCTAGCTTTCGGTCTAGCTATTTTAACACTCCTGTGACATATTACTCGACATGAAAATAACTTGCCAGGATTATTTAAAAGTAGACGTCACATTGTGAATTATGGGTTAGACTCAATTCCAAACCAAAGGAAATATAAGTGTCGTTGACTTAAAGGCAAGGTCATCAAGGCAATTTTAGTGCGGAGGGATTCGTATCCTGATTTATCTGCAAGTATATAGCTATTTAACTATTTAACATTTTATATTTAAATATCCACCTTCCCAAGCGGAGCTAATACTTGAAGTGACTTTTTGTCGCTAAACACAAATCAAGCAATGAATTGAAAGTGTACAAAAGGATTGTATTTTGGAGAAAAATGATGAAAATGGAAAAGAACGATCTCTTGCGACCTTTGTCATGTTTCAGGACGTGTAAAATATTTGGCTCCTACAATTAAATTATTTCAGTTTTGTTTTATTGTTGTTTTTTTTTCAGCACAATAATTTTTATCTCAGCCTCTGCGTCGCCTCGACACGTCTCCAATAATGCAACACATTTCTGTAAAGAAACCGCACGTTTGTCCACAATATGTACAGATTAAGACCAGAATTTCCTTAAGTTGGCTTTGATACATTTTACATAACCTTAAACCAACTTAAAACATCCCCAGAACTTTATAACTTATATAGCTGATTATCATTTGCGTTTAAGTTCCGGAGATATAATATATAGCAGTGGAGAAGATCCGTGTCCGTAAGGTGTCACACAGATGTCTTCCAAAATGGCTCAAAGCAACAAAAACTGGTGATATATTATCATAAATTAGTAAACCGAGCATCATCGCCCTTTCACCTTTTAAACCTACCGGCAGGCCAATTTTGTAATCCATTGTACACAGTCGCAACCTTAGATTACATTCCCATCTCAAGGGAAACCACTCTGGTTAACAAATGAATTCATAAAACGCGTTTTATATAATTTGAATATTAACATTCAGAATATCATTGTGCCCTGCGACTAAATCCATGTAGACATATTACCAAACAATTACAGAGAATCGCTAATCAAGACGAAGTGAGATGCTTTCTTGTTGGGTCTGATCAGACGATATTTCGAGGAAATCCCGAGTCGAATGAAACGCTTGTAATAAATCCATATGATCAGTGTTCAGATTTACTATTGGATTGCCAATTAACGTCGTCAATCAATCATAATACGGAGAACAATTGGGTAGCTGTGTATGTTGATAACGAGGTTGATGGGACTCAATTAAGCTGGACTTGGCTATCACTGTTTGATCAAGACGGTATCATTTTTTGACCCTCGCCAGGTTGTTGCTCCTGTTATCATAACAAGGTTACAGATTTCAACGATCTGTTCACTGCAGACTTGGGAAATAGCAACACGCTCTACACTGAATCGAATTTAAATTCCATTGAAAATTAAAAATCGCCTGTCAACCAGGTTTAGTAAAACATATTAATACAACATTGTCCAAAACGTTAATAGGACTAGCAAAGTGCATCACAAAATAAACAGTATTAAATAAAAAAAAAAACAATATTAACTAGACCTTGTTGTGTCTATCAAATACGATCCAAGAGTTCATCAAGAGCTATCAATCGTTTTTCTAGGTCAGGTATCTGTAAGTATCGAGTTGTTGTCACATTTCCTGTCATTATTGCTTAGAGAGGAGATGGTTTCCTCAAAGCTCTTATATTTTGAAGTTCCCCAAGTGCAGAATCCAGCGGGAGACTTCACATCATCGGAAATGAGCTAATCCTGAACGTGTTTATTCCGGTTCAGAGAGATTACTTTATATGGAATTATAAATAAAAACCTCTAGAAATACTATGTGGAAAAAGAAAAATTAACCCGCCCCTAGTTTACATTTTGAAATATTTTGGAAAGGATCGAATTGCTTTTCTAATTTGGGTCATCTACAAATCAGTTAGTTCTAAATTAAGTGCATTGGTTTATCAGCATTTCACCGCTGTTCCAGGTTTGAACAAGAATAGGGCGCAATCGTACATGGTTCATTTTCAAAGGCCTTCCAACGCATTTCTTTATAAGTTTATAATTTTGATAACATAGACGTTATCTGACAATAGATGTGTTAAAATATGTGTTATTATAATTATTTTAGGTTTTTGAACCTTTAAACGAGATATAAGTTGAACCTGCAACCGAAATATATGTCTTGGACCCTCTGTCGTGTACAGCTCTTAAAGCTGAAGAGACAACTGGAGTTAAGGCTTCCCTAAAAATCAGCATTCATGTCATCTCCAACCGTCACAATTCAATTTGATTTGACACGAGAAGCCTTTGTATGACCGAGTAGCATTAGTCTGGCTAGAACTTAACTTGCATGCCATTGAACTTATCGTCCTTGACAATCCCATATTTGTCGATCTTGACTTATCTTCAGATATTTCAAATAAAAGTTTGATTTTCCCTTATAAATGTTTTTGTTGTCAAAACAATATTTATCGGAAAAGATGTGTAGGCTACATAAATGAATTTCAAAAATATGTACAGTCTAATTGGATACCAAGTCAATCATATATTATAAATCGTTTGTCAAAAGTACTATGCTTTGGTCAGCAACGTCCTGTTTCCAGTCCTTGCTTCATGTTATTATGTTTGTTGAGCTAGCGGTTTCCTCCAGAAAAAAGAAACACCAGACGTTTACTATGTATAGAAACCACGGCCTTGGAATTCCCCTCCATTTTTAATCTGTGTGGACAGAACAAATATTCCCTCGAAGCATTGCATTTCAAGTGATTTGGGATCATTTATTATTCTCAATACAGCTCATGTCATCAGCTATCAAAGCTCCAGTCGAATGCTTTGTAATTGACAGCCCAGTTCCCAAAAGGCTTGGAAAGGCGAAATTGTGACATATTTACCATTCAAGTAGATATTTATGTGAATATGAATTGATCTAAAATGCGAACCTGTGTTCCATAGAATCGTGTCAATTGATGCGTGTACTTAACTCACAAAGCTGGTCTTATTGCGATTGGTCTTAACTACGTATGTGAATTGGTTTTCTATAGAATATTTTTCCGTTTTCCTTTTAGGAAATGATTTGATCTACATTAATGATAGCTAAATTTTGCTTACAAATTGCGGTATTATGGATTAGAACATTTACTAAAAGCGTCGTTATCCTAGTCACAGTCATTCCTAGGCAATAATTCAATATTGTTAATAAGTGTAAAATGTAGTGCCGGATTAACCAATGGCGTTGATAATGGGCAATCGACTGGAGTTTAAGAAGGCCCTTTGAGAATATTTAGAATCCTGTAAAAGACACCAATGCATGTCAAGGAAGAAAAGTTATAAAAATTAAAGTGGTGACAAAACTAACAAAACATCGCAAAAGTGTTGGTACGTTTGGTAATCACCTAACAGCATTCGTGTGACATGTGTCTTGTGATATATATCACCTAACAGCATTCTTGTGACATATGTCTTGTAACATATATCACCTAACAGCATTCTTGTGACATATATCTGATTAGTTACGAATCTACCCTTGATGAGATTGAGAACGCACTTAGATTGGACCTAGAATCTTGGGCCTGGGCCTTGAATGACATCCCCAGGTGACCTATAAAAAAGTTAATCCAAATGGCAAGACAAGAATGAAGTCGTGTTCAATGATAAATTCTACAGACATACAGCCGGAGAGCCCAATGGGTGTGGTTCCAGTCCAGAGTTATGTGATATTGCTATTTACACATCAGTGTTACAATGAATAATACTGAATACACTGGATGAGGAGGAATTGTGAATTGCGGAATTTCAAACAAGCGCCACCATCCTCGAGTTTACGGGGTTTTGCTTAAAACACACTTCCCATCTTCCTCTACACGCGATTGTGGTGGATTGGGAGAGACTTCACCAGAGGAATGGCTCGGGGTATCTTTTCATCTAAATCCAGCCCTGGTCATCTGAGGTCAGTGGGTACTGAAGTCATATAAGTCATATATTCAATTGTTGAAAAGCTACATCTGTTTTCAATGACTGTGTCGTCCACAACTTTATAATAAAGTTCCGGATCAAAGTTGAATCATCGAGTACATAAGTGCGGAAGAGTCCATTGTGCATCTACAAAAGGCTTGTCTCGCTCTTCTCCATTTGTGTTATAGCATGTTTGTTCACGCTAATTTGTCCTTACTGTTCTACCAGAAACAGTCTGCGATGCCAGAGGTCAAAGGCCTTCTCCTAAATTATTATTTCATGCATGTATTATGATTATCAAAATTTATTTTGATTAAACAAGAGATTATAACGTATAATGACCCATGTTATAGGCCTCCCTACACTTACCCGTTGAGCTCAAAGTACATTTCAAGGGATTAAACTAATCTGTTTTATTTCGAGGTTTGCTCTAACCATCATGGTATTTACTGTACCATCTGAGTGATGTCATTGAAAAAGCAGTAATAATCTGTTGTATTTATCTTGATTTACAGTATACACAGGTCATGCCGAAGCCTTACGGTCCATATCTAAGTAGGTGTGGAGTTGTTGACAGGTTTCCCGCCGTTATTGCTTGTTGTCAGAATGGCTTGCAGCCATTACATCCTCGGTCGCAATCTCTTCGTGGCTATTTTTATGGACTGGAACTTATAGTGTTTTCCTGCTTTGCACTGATTCAATTTGAATTCTTGAACATTGAGTAAAACACTATAGGTATGCCAACAAATGGCCTCGAATCATCTTTGAGAGACATTGATGAAAATATTCAGGCTTTTTACAGACTTCACAGTACTTCACCATTTTTACCCAGGTTATCATGGTAATATTGTCGTTTGATATATATCAGTTTGTTCTTGCTGAAAGATCTTGGCTAAATTGTCACTAGGTTGGACATGTTTGAAAGTATATGATATGTTATGTTCATTGTCTCAAAAATTTAAAATATTAACTCAAACTGAGAACATATTATTTAAGTGAACTGAATGGTACAGACATAAAATAAGCGAATTTTAGATAGCGCTTGAGACATGCAGAAATGTTTCAAATTAAACATTTATATAATCAATCAACTGTGTAAACTTTAAAAATTTTCAAATCCCAATTTTGGCTTTCATAAAAGTAAAGTAGTTCAGACCTTTGGTTTTTCAGACAATTTGATAATGCCTGACGGCGAAAAACAAAGGGCTGAGATCTACAAATAAGGCTGTTTGTCAACTCTAGCACATACAGTTGTGTTAAATCACCACGAAAATGCAACCTCACCTTTTTACTTTTGTTTGAAACACATGGACAACAATAATCCAAGAATGTTTCGAAAGTTAACACATAGATAGTAGCCACACAACGTTCTCAGCCTGATGTCCGCTGACCTTTATTGTGCTTGTAACGTAATCATTTACTCTGGTGCACAGTTCTCAAATTAAGGAATGCTTACTTTATCTCGCCTGAAAAAAATGAATTAATATATTTAAATAGTTGCCTATTTCATTTGCTGTTACACGTTTTTTGAGATTTTAGAGGTTAGTATGTGCTTGTTAAAAAAAGTACAAAAAGCCCAATGGGTACAACTCAGACGTTAATTTTTGCACAACAGAAAATAACTCAAAAACTATTATCTGACCTTCTCACACTAAATGTGTGATTGACCTCGACCCTTTAAACCTATTTTACAGAAGAAACCATTTATCGAGGTGACTGTGTGGACCTGCCGACGAATAGGTAATATACACTTAACCAATATGTGTTAAATGTGGTACAGACGGTCACAAGTTACACACTTTGTAGAACCTGATTTACAGTGAGTTAACTGCGGTCTATACGACATTGCGTTAGAACCACTGGATCTTTTCGAGACATTGATATCATTTAATATAACTTGTTGCTGTGGTGGGGTGTACAACGTGAAGTTTGTTGGACTTTCTCAACCCATGCATTCTGCGAAAGGTTAGCTTTGTGTTTTGATCGACTTGTTCCACTGGCTACTAGACATTTACACTGAGTAAGAATCGGCAGGATTGCTGGGTGCTTGATATTTTTAAACTGTCAATAGGTATCCGGCACAACATCGAAATACTGCAGATCACATGTTCCTTAAGATGGAGTTTAGAAATAAGGCCTTTAGTCAGAGAAATAGAATTGGCTTCTGCAGAGAAGATGGATGAAGATGGAAGGAGTCTTAGCAGGGCGCAGTTATCAAACTACTATTTTAGTAACATAGACATTAAATTTAAACTTCTCTATTTTCAGTAATCTTCATGCCATACCATATTTGCATATGTATCTTTTTATTGATAGTCAATCTTTTAGTTTTAAAATGAAATTGATATTGGTTGTAAATCCTCATCATAGAAACAAACCTCTCATATGTGCGACCTCCATAAATAAAGCTATTATTAAGTCCATGAATACATTCTCAACATATGTCTGACCAAATTAAAAAAAGGCTTTTCCACAACTATGTCGTCGTGAATTGAAATAAACGGTACACAGATTTCACGAATGAATTGAATTTCCCATGGAAAGATTCCGTGAAAATATCTATTCACTCTTTAATATGACAAACTCTATATATAACTGGGGCTGCTTCTTCCGCACCTGAGATTAAGTATAGCACGTGTTTTAGACTTTCTGACCACCTGTCTATTTTCACAAGTGAATTAGTGGCAATTCTTCTCTCGCTTCGATTTTTAT